>VNJV01019290.1:0-10871 GCA_008042635.1 Drosophila nikananu | reverse complement strand
GCCGTTGGGGATCGCTAGATCGGCTAGAGTGCGAGTCAGTGTGGACCGCTAGGTCAGCCGAGAGAGAGAGAGCGCTTGTGGACCGCTAGGTCAGCCGCAAGAGCGATAGAACCCTAACTTGGGACCGCTTAGGTCAGCCGAGAGAGAGAGAGAGCGCTTGGGGACCGCTAGGTCAGCCGCAAGAGCGAGAGAACCCTAACTTGCGACCGCTTAGGTCAGCCGAGAGAGAGAGAGAGAGAGAGAGCACTTGGGGACCGCTACGTCAGCCGCAAGAGCGATAGAACCCTAACTTGGGACCGCTTAGGTCAGCCGAGAGAGAGACAGAGAGAGAGAGCACTTGGGGACCGCTAGGTCAGCCGCAAGAGCGAGAGAACCCTAACTTGAGACCGCTTAGGTCAGCCGAGAGAGAAAAAGAGCGCTTGGGGACCGCTAGGTCAGCCGCAAGAGCGAGCAACTTATTTGAATTCGGATTTCTTTTTTCGGGTTCTGTATCTGAGGGAAACACCGACTACTGTGTCCCCGCTGAATACCCTACCACACCCTTCCAGGTTTACATCCCCGATAGAAAGGAATGGAACCTTGGACCTCCTGGACCTCTAGGGTCCCTTCACATTTATACGGACGGCTCAAAATTTGACGGCCGGGTGGGAGGAGGTATATACTCCGAGCACCTGGGACTAACCGACCACTGCAGCGTCTTTCAGGCGGAAGTTTACGCCATCAAAGAAGCCATTGATTAGCTCCCCCCAACCAGGGTCAGAGCTCCCTTATGCATATTCTCGGACAGTCAGGCTGCCCTGAAGTCACTTGAAGCCATCTCTTCAAACTCGAAGACCATTAACGCCTGCCGCAGATCTCTTCATGAGATGGCGGAGCAGTACGACCTCCACCTCATCTGGGTCCCTGGGCATAGGGACATCGAGGGCAATTGCGCTGCCGATGAGCTGGCCCGGCAGGGTACAACCTCCCCTCTTCAGCCGGAGAGGGAGTTAGTTGATATGCCCTTGGCCACTCGCAGACTTCTATGTAGGGTGTACTTCCACCTCATCGGGGATAGGAAATGGGAAAACGTAATTTCCTGCCGCCACGCAAAACTGATCTGGCCACGCCGATCAGCGAAGCGCTCAAAGGAGCTAATGTCACTAAGCAGAGAAAGCTGCGCCCTTGCCGTTAGGGCTCTCACTGGTCACTGGCTACTTGGAACACATGCGTCCAGGCTGTCGGTACACCATAATGACTTCTGTAGAAGTTGCAGGGATGAGGAGGAGGAGGAGACCGTTCTTCACCTCCTCTGCCACTGTCCGGCCCTAAGCACCCTTGGGCTTCCCCACCCTTTTGGATCTCGCAGAGCTGAGCGAGACATCACCGAGGCAGATAACCCGATTCATCCAGGGATCGATTTGGTCCTGTTATGTTTGTTTTCCAATAAGAACACTTTAATTTGTTTTAAGGGTTTTTATTGATAGAGCAGGGAAGGTCCCGCTCTATCCAAGGTTAATTGGTAATTAAATTATAATATTCATACAATATCTTTCTTAGCCTAAATCGGGGTGCAGCGCTGCCGGCGTAGGCTGCAGCGCTGCGACGCTTATATGCATATATAAGTAAGCGACGGCGGAGGGTCGCTGAGGAAGGGAGCTGGTATTATGTTCACAGTGGTCGCGCATGTAAGTAATGCGGACTCAGCATTTAGGTGGCCCATTGCAAGGGTCTTTGCACTTGTACAATAAGTGCATTAATATATTTGTGTTTATGCATAACACTGAGTACAGTGTGCATTCGCTATGTGAACAGACTACATCTCCCTCCTTTTGAAAAATAACGTAATCTAATGAAGTTATTTTCTAAATTTTATATATTTTTATTATATTTTTTTTGTGTTTAAAAAGAAAATTTTTTTGTATATATTTAATTTTATTTTTTTTTTTTATTTTTTTATTATTTATTATTATTATTTTTTTTTTTGTGTAAAAAATTACTTTCTTCACTGTCTTTTTTTTTGTATTTATATTATCATAATTTTTATATTAGTTTTAACCTATCCTTATGAACTTTTTGTTCCTTATTTTTCTTATTTTTATACCATGTACCGTAGGTACAAAGGTATATTAATTTCGTGCAAATGTATGTAACAGGCAGAAGGAAGCATTTCCGACCCCATAAAGTATATATATTCTTGATCAGCATCAACAGCCGAGTCGATCTAGCCATGTCTGTCTGTCCGTCTGTCCGTCTGACCGTCTGTCCGTCTGTCCGTCTGTGTAAACGCCTAGATCTCAGCAACTATAAGAGCTAGAGTCACCAAATTCGGTATGTAGGTCGGAATGTTTTGCAAGCAGATCAAGTTTGTTTCAGATTTAAAAACTTGCCTCCCACTCCCCCGCAAATCAATAAAATCAATAAATCAATAAACGCCTAGAGCTCAGCAACTATAAGAGCTAGAGTAACCAAATTCGGTATGTAGGTCGGAATGTTTTGCACGCAGATCAAGTTTGTTTCAGATTTTAAAATTTCCCTCCCACTCCCACAGCCGCAAATATTACCATATATGTATCTTTCTTTTTGTGCATAGGCATGCATAAGTAGAACATGTATCAATACCGAAAATCTGGTAAAGATCGGATGAAAAACACAAAAGTTATTTACTTATCAGTGTGTTATCTATTTGGCAGCTAGCAACAGGTGCATCCCCAAAACAACAACAAAACTGATGAGCGCAAGAAACTAACTCCCGTGCGCAAAAAAGAGAGGAGGGGTTATCTCTGTCTCTGTCTTGCACACGCAAGTGCATAAGATGGTGGTGGTTTTGCAAAGAGCGATTTTTTTTACATTTCTCTAATAGGCAAAAGTCGCAATAGGCAAAAGCGGAGATATATTTTGATACATGGTTTATAACAGTCGTTCACGAACGACTGTAGCTTTCTTACTTGTTTATTACTATATTATTGTTTTCTTCTATTCTAATGACCTCAAATGGTCCTATATAAAGTGGTTCTAGCTTATGTCCTGTTTCATTTTTTAATAAAACTTTATCACCTACGTCTATATAAAAATCTGATACCCTATTATCGTATGCTGGTTTTTGTCTTAATTTATTATTTTCTAACATTGTACGGGCCCTCTTATACGCGTTTTCTAACCGAAATTTAACCTCTTTAGCATAGTCATCTATGGTATATAGCGTGTCTATTCTATCTATTCTATTGAAATGTATTGGTAAGTTGCTTGGTTTACCAAATACTAGTTCATATGGACAATAATTATGGGTTACTGATGGTGTAGTGTTAAAACAATACACAAAATATTGTAACCATATGTCCCAATCAGTTTTGTCAACTGATATATATGAACGAATGTACTCGTTGAAGGTTCTGTGACTTCTTTCAACGGTACCCAAAGTCTGGTGGTGATATGCAGTAGACGTTATGTTGTCTATTTTCATATAACTGCACAAATCATTTATAATTGAATTTTTATATTCTGTTCCCATGTCCGTGATGAACGTCTTCATTGGACCTTACTTCAGAATAAAATTTTCAAAAATTGCTTTAGCGGCAGTGTTTGCACTTTTATTTGCAATTGGAATGGCAACTAAATATTTTGTTAGGTCGCAGATTAAAGTGACTGCGTATTCATTGCCAGACTCAGATTTGGGTAGCGGACCAATTGTGTCCACTATCACTCTGTCGAAAGCTTTAGTTGGTGTGTCGGTTAGGGTCATAGTTGTTTTTGTATGCGTCGTTGTTTTCGACGTCAGGCATTTTTGACATCTACGTATGTACTCCTTGACATCACGTGTCATGTTTTTCCAATAGTAGTGTCTTTTTATTTTGGCCAATGTTTTTGTAATGCCTGTATGACCACCTTGTATGGGATCGCCATGAAATGTAAACAGAATCGCTTCTTGATCTTTTGTATTTTTTATTATGGTCACCGGCTTGAGTAGCGCTACTCTTAATGTTTTTAGTTTTTTATTGCCCATTTTAATACAAGATTCTATTGAAGTTAATTCAAAGATCTTATCGCTCGGTGCCGCTTTGAGTTGGCCGATCTTAAGTATACCGGATTGCGTTTCAAGCCTTTGGAAGAACTGACCTAAGTCTAGAATTCCATTGGTGTACAGATCGCTAACATCAATTCTCGCAACAACTTTATTTCCATGTTTCAATAAGCATTTGGATTCGGTTATTCGCAAGGTCACTACTTTACGTACTTCGTCATTTGTTATGACTTCATATACGTTGGGCTTAGAAGCGTTGACAATAGATTGCTTTGGCAAGTCTAATTGTTCATTTCCTGCGCAGGATTTTTTCTGTTTACTCTGGTGACTTTTAAAACGTTTGTATTGATATTTTTTAACTCGTCGATGGTTATTCGTCAGATACTCAGATACTCTACTGTAAAATTATACTCCTCTATTCGAGCTCGGATTTATCATAGAAAACAGGTATGTAAGTGGTCTGTGGTCTGTTTTGACAGTGAAATGTCTACCATAAATATATGGTCTGAAGTAAGTTATTGCCCAATGAATAGCTGCCTATTAGTAAACGCTCTTGATGCATACGCAACTGGAAGTTGGAGTCCATTTTTGTTTTGAGTTAAAACTGTTCCATATGCTTGCTTACTTGCATCCGTTATTATGCAAAATTCTTTGCTGAAATCTGGGTATTGTAATAAATTTGGATTCAGTAGTGCCGATTTAAGATGTTTGAAGGCGTTCTGGCAATCAGTTGACCATTCGAATTTGACATCTTTCTTATGTGACGAGAATATTCGGCGAAATTTAGGATAAAACGTCTATAATAATTGCAAAAAGCAATGAATCTTCTAGCGCTGTCCGCATCATGTGGGACTGAATAATTCTTGATGACGTCGTATTTTTTGTCGTCTGGCAAGATTCCTTTATCTGTGCATTTGTGTCCCAAAAATGTGACTTCGTGCATGAAAAATGAACATTTTTCAGGATGTAATTTTAGATTGTGTGTCCTACATTTCTCAAAAACATCAGTTACGTTTTTAAGCATATGTTTTTCGGAACAACCTATGACTATTAGATCATCCATGTAAAGGAAAGCTTGGGAAGGTTCTAATCTGGAGAATGCTATATTCATCATCCTCTGGAATGAATTCGGCGCTATTTTTAAAACGAATGGTAATCGCGTGAAGCGATATGAGCTATTGCTCGTTGAAAAATACGTTACATCTCTTGAACTTTCTTCGAGTTCAATTTGATGAAATCCCGACATTAAGTCTAGGCATGAAAAATATTTTGCTCTACCCAGTTGATTTAAAATATCATCAATTCTGGGTAGCGGAAATTTATCCGACAACAGTTTTTTATTAATTTGACGATAGTCGATTACTAATCGCAATTTTTTCTTATCAGAACCGGGAAGGGATTTCTTTGGAACTAGCAAAAGTGGGCTGTTGTATGGTGACACAGACGGTTCAACTATTTTACTATCGATTAATTTTTGTACCTGAACCTGAATTTCGTCTTTTTGACTATGAGTATTTCTGTAATTTTTTATATAGACTGGTTCGTCATCAGTCAATCTTTGCTTTTGTTTATAGAAATTATTTGTTGGAAGTGTTGGGGGGAAGTTTTTTGTTAGTTGGGATAAGACAGTTTTTTCTCTTATTTCGGGATTAGTTTGAACTATTTCGTAGTTCGAAAGTGTTTCATATTTCAAATCATTAATATTTATTATTTTATCAACATTGGTTGTATTCAACAATCGGACAAATACATTTTTGGTAGTTACAACTATGTTTGCAACATAAATGCCATTTTGAATTTCCTGGTTGGGAATTAGTACACTATCTTTATTTGATGATATGTGAATCTTTCGGACCACCTGAGATCTTGCTGGTAGAATCATGGAATTATTACCAGAACTGTATGTTATTGGAACATAAATTGGGAAATTCAAATTTGTTGGTCTAGTTGACAATTAAATTTCTTTATGAAATCAATGCCTATTATTCCATCACATGGTATTGGAAAATGTGAATCTACTAAATGAAAATCATGTGGAATTATATATTTATCTGTCTGTATCTCAATAAAAATTAACCCTTTGGTTTTTATTAATTCTTGGCCTATGCCTTGAATAGTTATTTTATTATTTTCTTGAATTTTCCTTAAATATTGATATATCTGCACCCGAATCCACTAGGAAAACAAGTTTTTTATTTGTTTCCGTATTATAAAAGGATACAAAAGTGTTATTACTAAGATTGATGGTATAGATTTGTTTATTTGGTATTATACATCTGAAGGGTTTTGAGAGTTTCCCGCGTTGTTTTGGGCTACTCTCACATTTCCAGTATTGTTTTTGTTCCTTTGACCTCCTCTATAATTACCTATGTTATTGTAGCGCCGGTTATAGTTATTATAACCCCCGCGGTTTTGGCCGCCTTGGTTATATCCACCTCGGTGTTGTCCACCTCGGCTACGATAACCTCCGCGGTTCGCTACATTATTATAGTAGAGTACGGCATTTGAATGCCCAGTTGCGTCAGTGCAACTGTTTACGAATTTGGAAATTGCATCGTTCATGTTGTTGAACGTGCCTGCCTGCATGATAAGTTTTACCTTATCTATTGAGCAGTTTTTAGTCATTGCCTTTACAGCGTGGGTTACACTGTATTTGGCTGCCAGTTCTTGGGGTAGCCCATCATTAATATAGGCTCCCTCTAGAGCTTTAGTTAGTAGCTCCACCTCTTGGGTGTAAACGTTCGCTGTTTTGCTCTTTTATTGTAGGTTCAACAATTTTGCTGATAACACCTCAACTGATTCACCTTTAACAGCGGGCTGAAGCTTGTTTATGACTTCAATTATTGTTGTCTCACTGTTTATCAGGTTTCTGGCTGACCCTTTTAGTCTTGATTATTGAAACAGCCAGTTGCTCATGTTCACCTTTTATGGTGTCGACTATATTGAGAGCATCCAAGAAACTGTTCAAATTTTCAGCTTTACCATCAAAAACTGGTATAAGCCTAGTTGCTGTGTTTATAAACTCAATATTGGTCTGAGCCATTGTTAAGTTTATATTTGGCTGGAAGCCTTCTGGTTGTTCGGGCACGTTACGTGTTGACAGCAACACAGATGGATCAAATGATGAAGGTTGTGTGGTCACGTTAATAGTCTCTTCCGACTCCTTAACGTCCCTTGACAACAACACAGATGGGTCAAGTGATGCAGGTTGTATGGACACGTTAATAGTCTCTTCCGACTCCTTAACGTCCGGTGACAGCAACACTGATGGATCAAATGATGCAGGTGTACTTAATATAGACGGGCAAAATAAAAATAATTTATGCCTATCTGATACACAAATCAATTGCTCCCGCAAGCGTTTTAAGATGTCTGAAGCTTGCACCCAGTTTAGGCCGCTGAGCCTGTTTTTATTAGCTGAGATTAATTCGCGGATTTTATTGTATTTTTCAATAAGAATCTCGGCGTGTTTTATCTTGGTCTGATTTGATATGACAGCGCTTTTATTTAAGCACTTAAATGATTTATCAAATTCTACTCGTACCTCTTTTATTTCTGAGGAGAGTCTGGACCATTCCATTTGTTAAGAATGCTCGAAGGAGTGGCTTTTGCCAGAAAGTTCTGTTCGCACTCTATTTATTTTTTGGGTAGACAGTGACTGCATGAATAGTTGCAGTAAACACTGTCCATTGGCCCAGGGCAGTCTGCTGGGCACCTTTTTTCCCGTCGTGGGAGCGCCTTTGGGGCAGGAGGTTCTATTTTTTTTTGACTGGTTATTGTTTTTATATTCGATTGAGTTTGGGGTTGCGGGTTCTTGTTCTGGAGTCTTGACGTAAGTGAGTCAAAATCGCATTGCAATACCTGGGCAGTAGCCCACGCGGGAGGTGGTGTATTTGAATATATATTTAAATATTTATTTATTTTTTAACTATAATGTATTATAACATATTGTCACCATAGTCGTTTATTTAATTCAGACCTTATCTAGGCCATTTGCATGGCTTAAGGCCTTCTTTGTGATGCATTTATTATGCTTTATATAAGCTTTATATATAATATATGCACACATAATAGCAACGATTATGGATAACAGTATGTTGGTAAGATTCGAATCCATGTTTTTTAATTCGATCTTATTCTCAATATTAGCAGTTGAGTCCACCGCTTTAACATCTAATACCATTTTGTTTCCGGTATTATTTTTTTATTATTAATTAATATGCCATTTATGAATGGTTCGATCTTATCAGACTTACTTATGGAGTTCGATATCATATACGTATACATATATATCATTACATATGTATCAATTCCAAAAAGTATTGTGTGGTATTTCAGATAAGGTTGTATAAAAAAATTTTTTTTTGTTTACATTTCTTATTTTTGTTTCTTTCATTTGTTTTTTTTTTTCAAATGTTTTTCGTTTAATAATAATAAATTTTAACAACTAATTCAAATAGTAGTTTGTGTGTGTGTGTATGATATTAAAAAAAAATGTATAATCATAAAAATTTATATAATATATATTTAAACATTAAAACTGTTTCGTTTTATTTTTTTGTTATTAATGTTGTTTATAAGTAAAAACAAATGTTTAAATGTTTTTCCTTTTCGTTTTGTTTTGTTTTGCGAGGTTTTTGGTTTGGTAAAGGTTTAACTGAGACTCCAGATGAGGGGTGGTATCAACCACAACAGTATTGACAACGTTAGCGGTGTTATCATTTACCTAGGGCTTGGATTCGTGTACGCCCATTTTGTAATTGGAGTTTGGACGATTAACGTCAATATGAACAAATAGTCCCAGTTACTTTACGCCAACTGGCGGAGAGAAATTTAACATTAATTCACTCCTGGGTGAATGTACAAAAAGCCTACCTAGTATTTTGTGAGGCTTTACGGGCCACACAGCTCATCGGGCAGAAAAAGTTCCGCTCAATGTTAAAAAAATGTTTTTAAATTAATTGGCGTGCCACACAGGGCAACAAAAAAATAATTGGTGTGTCACACAGGGCAACAAAAAAAATCTTTTCATTGGGCTGGTCCTCTGATCCTGATTCTGATCCTCCCTCGCAGGTGCAGGCGGCGGGCTGCCTCCCGCACTCGGTTTCTGCTGCTGCTGACCTGGGCCTATAGGCTCAGGCGGCGCCGGTGCTGGTCCTCGCACAGGCTGTTTGTCTTCTGCTGCACATACGGACGTTCTCGGCCAGTGATGCCGGGATAATGATTTTCCGCACTTGGTTTCTGCTGCTGCTGACCTGGGCCTATGGGCTCAGGCGGCGCCGGTGCTGGTCCTCGCACAGGCTATTTGTCTCCTGCTGCACATACGGATGTTCTCGGCCAGTGATTTTACTTCCAAAGACTGAAGCTCGGAGATGCGTTAAATTATGTGGTCTGGAGTTTGCAAATCACGATTCACCGTAGATCATCACTTTAGTTAGTTGATAGATTTTATTCTCTTGTTGTTGGTTGCGTGCTCGATGTCACGGTCGCCATGTTATGTTTGTTTTCCAATAAGAACACTTTAATTTGTTTCAAGGGTCGCCATGTTATGTTTGTTTTCCAATAAGAACGCTTTAATTTGTTTTAAGGGTTTTTATTGATAGAGCAGGGAAGGTCCCGCTCTATCCAAGGTTAATTGGCAATTAAATTATAATATTCATACAATACAAGCGCTGCGACGCTTATATGCATATATAAGTAAGCGACGGCAGAGGGTCGCTGAGGAAGGGAACTGGTATTATGTTCACAGTGGTCGCGCATGTAAGTAATGCGGACTCAGCATTTAGGTGGCCCATTGCAAGGGTCTTTGCTAAGGCATCCACGTTTGTCTATTCCACCTTGCATGCTGAAGCTAGCTCGTCGGATGTGCGATACAGCCTCGGAACCAAATGCGGACAGTCATTGCACCTCGGTGTTTCCATTTTCTCTCACATACTGCGTAGTTTTTTTAATCCCCCAGCCATACCTACGCTAATCAGCCGCCCTGTGCGTTACAGTGCGCCGCCCGGTAAATTTGAAGGAGACCAATTACACGTCCGATTTCGATTTCACCATAATTTTTCTAAGAATTATGGTGAAAGACTTTTTTGGGGGCGGCTTCTAGTTTTTTTTTTATGGATTTTTAAAGTTTAATTAAATGTATGCGATTTGGGAGTATTTAGTAAACAATGGCCAGTGTGACCATAGTCAATGCACACGAAAATGCTGAAAAGTATTACAAAAATACTAGAAAATACTGATAACACCGTCAAAGCAGTGGCTCACGCCACTGCTAAGGCACTGTTGGATATTTTCCGGGGCAGATCACACTATCTTACTTTGGAAATTTGTCATTTATATTCTGATCTGCTTCGGAACATATCCAACAGTGCCTTAGCAGTGGCGTGAGCCACTGCTTTGACGGCATTTGAAAGTTTAAGACGCCGAAAAAACTTTCAATTTGTCCTTCATATTGGCACAGTGCGACCAGACTTAGTGGTCATTTTTGGAATTTAGTATTTTCCTGCTCAGTATTTACTAAATATTCCCGAAACGCATACATTTTTAATGGGAAATAATTAAACTTTAAAAATCAATAAAAAAAAAACTAGAAGCCGCCCCCAAATAAGACTTTCACCATAATTCTTTGAAAAATCATCTCTATTCACGGTAAAAATTTCAACGAAATCGGGAGTGTAATGGGTCTCCTTCAAATTTACCCAGTAATTTTTATACCCTGGCAGGGTATTATAATTTTAGTCAGAAGTTTGCAACGCAGTGAAGGAGACATCTCCGACCCTATAAAGTATATATATTCTTGATCAGCATGAACAGCCGAGTCGATCTAGCCATGTCCGTCTGTCCGTCTGTCCGTCTGTCCGTTTCTACGCAA
>VNJV01019288.1:0-11466 GCA_008042635.1 Drosophila nikananu | reverse complement strand
CTGCAGTCGGGTGGACTCAAGGTGCCCCTGGAGGGCCATGTGACTGTCATTGGTAAGGGCGAGCCGGGCGACGATGAGGATGATTCGGCTACTGAAAACGGTGAGTATTCTCAGTTGCTTTCTATCTCCGATAGGTAAGCAGTGCAGGGTCAAGAGGCTAATCGAATTTATACCTCTTATTTGGGTAGCCACCACCGCTCCGCTGGGCCTGGTTGTGCCGGAGACCTCCTACTCGAGCAGCGAGGGCGAGGAGGACTTCTACGATGCCTACGACGATCCCTTCACCAGCCTTGGCAGCTCCCCGATTGGCTGGTAAGTGTGGACCACTTAATAGCTGAAACCAAGGCAGGCCACTTGACCAAGTGTGCCGACTGGCCATCAATCACAGATGGGATGCGACAGCCGGCAAGCGTGCTGGCCGTGCCATGTGAGCTAAAATTACGCATTCTTTGGAACCCCCCAGTCCGCACAGCCGCTTCTCCTCAGCCTCATCCCGCTGCGGTGCTTGAGAGGCGCATGCGCCTGGGCAGCGCATGCAAAATGCAGTGCCCGAAGTTCGTCGCAGTCGCAGTTTTCGGTGGGGGGGAAACAGCCCGTAATTTCGGCCAAGTCGCGTGTAAATAATAAATACAGGACCTCCTCCGTCTGCCCCGCCGACTCCCGTCGGAGCGTCCGCTGGCACAGCTGACACGGCGGCAAGCTCGCGTTGCCATCGTCGTCGGCTGTTCGCTTCGTCATTTATCGTCCTAGTCGTAGTTCAAGTCGCCATTGTGTGTGCCTGTCAGTTGTAGTTTCGTTCGTCATCGACTCGCAGTGTCAGAGCGCTCGTTAGGGTGCATGGTGGCACCCCCAGCCCACTCCGGATTGGTCATTTTCAGTAGTTTTACTTGTTTTTCGAAGCGGCTTTCGATTACTCAGTGCTTCCGCTGCTGAAGTTATGCAGCTGCCTGGACATAAACTGCAGTGAAGCTTGCATCCGACCAGCAGCATCCCCCCCAAAGCCATGTTCAAGAAGTGGGTGCGACGTGTGAGCCTGAGGTGAGGAGGTGTGCATATGTATGTGTATATGTGCCAGGTCGCCGTAAGTGTTTTCCTTCATAAATTGTAAATGAAGCAAGCAACAGTGAGGAAAACTCACAGCTGGATGAGGAAGAGGAGGCTGCGGAGGCTGCAGAGAGTGTTGTTAGTCCCTAGTGACGCACACGGACACGCACAGGCAGCCAAGCTGACATCACACTAGAGGATTTAAGTTGGGACATAACTTATGCCCAGACACCGCACGAATCCTAATCCTAATCAACAAGTCCTGATTTCCCTTCCTTTGCAGCGCAACGCGCGGCTTTGCGGAATCCACATCGCCCACCCACGAAAAGGGACCGGATGGCTTCGCTAATGCCGAGGCCTTGCCACCGGCCGAAGCTATTGCCCCCCAGTCGCTGCCCGAGATCGAGGAGAGCCTGGCCGATGCGGATATTAGCATTAAGACGGCCAGAACCGCAGCGAGTTCCCGCAGTGCCAGCTACGACAACGGAATCGACTACGACGCTTTGTACGAGGAGGAGGAAGATACGGACCTCAGCATGGAGGCGCACGGCTCGATGATCACGCACTTGCTGTCGCAGGTGAAAATTGGCATGGACCTAACCAAGGTGGTGCTGCCCACCTTCATACTGGAGCGTCGCTCGCTGCTGGAGATGTACGCCGACTACTTTGCCCATCCGGACCTGTTTGTCAAGTGGGTATCAAAACAGTGGCTGGACAGGATCGTGCTTACTCCAGCTCTCTCTTTCAATCTCCAGAATCTCGGAGCTGGACGATCCACGCGATAGAATTGTCCAGGTTTGCCGTTGGTATATGAGTGCCTACCATGCTGGCCGGAAGAGCGCAGTGGCCAAGAAGCCCTACAATCCCATCTTAGGCGAAGTCTTTCAGTGCCATTGGGACCTCCCGGGTGAGCAACAGAAATTGTTTCATCCTTCAAAAGAGTGTTTTTTTTATAATATCTGTGATTCCAGCCGAGACCCATGATGCCCAGGAGGTGCGCGATGGCCCCGTGCCTTGGTGCCGGCGGGATCAACTCACCTTCTTAGCGGAGCAGGTGTCCCATCATCCGCCAAGTAATGAAAATCAAAGATAACAACGCGCTCGAGTGACTCATCCTTTGGGTTCTTTCAGTTTCTGCCTTCTATGCGGAGCATTACAACAAGAAGATCACGTTTGCCGCCCACGTCTGGACCAAGTCCAAGTTCTTGGGCCTCTCGATTGGCGTGCACAACATCGGTGAGGGTGTCGTCACTTTGGTGGATCGCAGCGAGGAATACATAGTGACCTTTCCCAATGGTTATGGCAGGTGAGGAGGGTGAACCCAACCTTATACCAGAGTTCTTAATATCTAAATGTGATCCCTGGTCATTTGGCAGGTCCATTTTAACGGTGCCTTGGATTGAACTGGGCGGCTCAGTGGAAATCAAGTGCCCGCAGACGGGCTACTATGCCAACGTCGAGTTCCTCACGAAACCCTTCTACGGCGGCAAGCGCAACAAGGTCTCGGCCGAGGTGACTCTTAACTCTTAGGTAGCTCTTAAATACGACTATTAACTCCGGTGTATCTGTAGGTCTATGCGCCCAGCGAGAAGAAGCCTTTCGTCTCGATTGCCGGCGAGTGGAGCGGCCTGATGGAGGCCAAGTGGCATGATAAGAATGTGAGTAGCCCCTCGTTACGTTTTCTATATTTGTAGGTAGTTAACGTTACCGTAAATGTTGAACCTTTTTGTGTACTTCTTCCTCCTTCGCCTACCTCTGCGCCCGAACGCTGCCACAAAAACAACCCCACGAGTTGGCAGCCACATCCTCTATATAACCACAACTACACAACATCCCACCACCTCAGCCTCTACTTACTATCCACGATTCTTCTGCTTTTCTCTTAAATAGTTTTGGGAGCATTTCCTCTGTGTGTTTACTTTGTTTGTCTAGAAAATCGAACATAACCCATAATGCCTGTCTGTCCAGTAAATTGATTGTTGCCCTATGATATATGTACATATAATATGTGATTGATTGTTGTGCGTTCTCTGAATAAGACCCCAATTCGAAAGCCAATCATGAATGAATCTCTTGAATTTTCTAGAAAACCGAAGTATTCGTCGACGTAAATCGCATACCCATATTTAAGAAACAAGTTCGACCAATCGTTGAGCAGGATGAGTACGAATCGCGACGAGTTTGGAAGGAAGTGACAGCGGGACTCAAGTAAACAGCTCACCGAACATACTTATCTCTTCTGACCCCCCTGATCCTGAGATGCGGAATAATCTGAACTTTCTTTGTTCGTTGCTCGTCCGCAGGTTCAACGACATCGAGCGCGCCACCAATGCCAAATTTGTGGTGGAGCAGCACCAGCGTGACCAGGCGAAGGTGCGCAAGGAGTACGACCTGGCCTGGGAGCACAAGGTAATCCGCATCCCCTATGGTTTGTGTACTTAGTAAAACTCATATCCTCGCAGCACTTCAAGCCCGTGGGCGACAACTGGATCTACGCCAAGCCGCTGAGCCAGCGCATGTATCTGCAGGAGAAGGAGGCCAAAAGATAATGCCAGCAACTGCGTCTATATATATATGGATCATATCAAGAACGGGCCTCAACAATATGTTTATTAATTCCACAAGTGCGCAAACCTCTCAACTCTGACGATACAACGTAACGAATGCAGGAAGCGAAGAGCAAGAATAAGAAAAAGAAAAAGACGTCAACGTCCCGTTTATTAATTGTAAATAATATACACACGAATATCCAGGAGGAGGAAAGGCTCTGCTCATATGGTTGCAACGCGAGTCGAGCAAAGAACACTCACAGTTTCTACACACAATTAATGATGATTATTATTATTTACTTCTAAGTACTAGTGTGTTTCAAAGGCAATCGCAGTAAGCTGCAAAACAACACAGAAGAACACCTATTCAATATACCTTTTACATAACTAACTAACATCTACTAAACTAGCAACAACAAAGAGAAAGAGAAGAGGCGGAAGCCAACGCTCACACATAATGGGATATATCAAAAGTTGTAGATTACGAAATGAATAGTGATTTAAGGATAGGAACTCTATTTTTGAAATAAAAGACTCTGCTATAGACGAAATACAATACCGACACGCGCGTATCTGACGGATGGATAGGATACTGCCTTTAGCGCTTGTTCCCAACACCCCAAGACACAACACAGGGACACAGACACACACGGTGCACAATGATTTATCCGATTGCATAGCTCTTAAATCAAATACAATTACACGTTTAGTATTATGTTTCGAATTCCACAAATGTCACAAACGATAACAAAGCTTTACTAACAATCCGCTACAAGTCCCACAAGAACACACACTATACCTATACTATATACTGTAATAAAACAAATAAAACCAACCAGCCCAACTCTTTAAGCCAATCAAAGACGTTGTAGCCTTTACAATTAGTTTACAACATACAAGCAAAGACAGACACTACACCCACTGCAAAGCTACCAGATACTCTCACGCAAAGTTAACGCAAATGAAACGAAACAAGTAAATACGCTTCGATATTTATTTAAAGTAAATATTTAACGAACTAGATAACCTGTAGACTAAAAAAAATAGAATCCCCGGAGACATGGGCGCCTGTAGCCACCAACCAAACTTGTATATATTTTTTCGAATTCCTTTTTAACCAACGCGTTAAACGAGAAATAGAGCAAAATACCCTAACAATTGATTGTAATCGAGCCCAGATACGATTATTGCAAAAATAAAGCCATTTGTTCTTACAGCAAGGTAATGTTTTATTAATTTAATCTTAAATAATACTTAAATCAATGGATTTCAAAATGTTTCCCCCTGAATTCCAAAATTCAAACCCCAACTACCGTTAATCGAAATCGACTCATCGGAAATCGATATTCTTCCACCCGCCCTAAATCGACACCGTACCAAATCCCCCGCAAAATCCCTAATTTTAAACGCATTGACACGGTCTGGTCACTCCAATTGACGTGGCCTCAAAATTTTTTGTTCTCTGAAAATGCAAAAAGTTTGCATTTCTTAATAATATAATTAACAGAACATAGAAGCCGCCCAGAACCGCCCTCGAAACCCGGCAGTGCCAGCAGTCATCCGGAGCACGCGAAAAGTGTTAGGACGAGAGTTAGGGCGACAAGTTCGGAGCGGAGAGAGTGACGAAAAGTGCCGTGAAAATCGCTAAATTCCCGTTTGCAGACCAAGTAAGCTACCAGGGATTGAAGCCAATTCCCAGAAAAAGAGTCCAGCCAGCCACTTCAGCAGCTCGCGCGTGTTTTCCACGAAGGGAAAAGCGGAAAAGCCCGCAGTCAGCGTGCGCCCGCAGCAAAATCGCCAATCAAGGGCGGAAGAAGAAGAGCAACTACAAAGTGCAAGTGCTGGTGGTCGGTCAAGAGCTACAGTGTACATGCCACTGGAAACTGCTCCGAAAGGTGATAAGTGATTTTTTGATACGCTCGATACTGCATTAAAGCAACTAATTGGCGTTAGTGGGGCAGACAGCAGGAGCCGTGGTAGAGGGTTTGATGTCTGACTCCCGACAACGTCATCAAAAATTCGCTTTGTTATCTGGTGGGGGGCCTGAGTCAGAGGCAGAGGAGACAGCAGTTCCTTCCTGCTTCCGCAGCCAACTGGGTCAAAGGCACCCCCGCCCAGTTGGAATTTGGTTCACCTATTAGCGATCGCTTATGCTGACGAGGTCAAGCACATCGTGCGCGCACACACAACGCTGTCTGCGCTCTCCGGAGCTCTTGAAGCTTAGCCCACCAATTGGCTGCTGTCGAAGCTGTTTAAACAACCGAATGTGATACAATTCCAACTTATTTCCGACTTACTGTTGACGTAGACAACGCCGCACACACTTCTGTAAACATTTGCCCGACATATTTGCATATGTATTATGGTGGCGGCGGCGATAGCTTCCACATTCCGTTCTGTTCTGGGGTATCACTCGATACGAGTGCAATTACCTGCATCCGAGACTGATCTGGGGCAGGGTTATCAGCTGCACGTTCGGCTCAGCACCTTCCACGGGGCGTCGCGCATGTAACTCGTATTTCGGCATTGAACGATAAGATAAAACTTTAATTTCTAGTGTCGGCAGCAACCTTCGGGTGATAAGATAGCGTCTAAACTAAACCTTACTCTCCATCTTTTCAGAACGCGATCATATGAATTAGCAGCATGTCGGCATACAACCCAAACTTCGTGCCTCCCGCCCATGCGCCGGCTCCTCTGAACGGCAACAATCTGGTGAACGGTCTGCCAGGAGCAGTCCAGCAGCAGCAGCACCAGCAACCACCTCCTCCAGCGGCTCAGCAATATCTAGCGCAGAAGCAACCACAGCAGTTCCAGCAAGCGCCTCCGGCAGCAGGAGCTTACCCAGGAGCAGCAAGTAACCTTGCGAACAAGTTCTTGCCGCCCACTACCGGTGCTGTTGGTGGTCCTCCCCCCCTTCAATTACCTCCCAGTACGGTGCCGCCAAGCACGTTGCCGCCGCATCTGCGACCGCCGCCGCCCACCAACGCCAATGTCAGCGCCAACGGGCCCATCACCAATGGCAGCAATGGAGCGTCCAGCGCCAACTCCTCGCGCACCGCATCACCACGGCCAAT
The DNA here is from genome assembly GCA_008042635.1 of Drosophila nikananu. Lineage (NCBI taxonomy): Eukaryota > Metazoa > Arthropoda > Insecta > Diptera > Drosophilidae > Drosophila > Drosophila nikananu. The sequence continues at coordinate 4,796 of VNJV01019288.1, read as the reverse complement.
GGGGGGAGCTCCGCAACAACAACAACTACCATACGGCCAAGGACCTGTAGTTGCAGCCTTAGGCAACCTGCCACCGGCATCGGGCCTGCCGGCGTCTACCCTACCAGCTACCCAACAACAACCACAACCAGCAGTGGGCAGTCTGACGAACAGTATGCAGAATCTGAACTTGATCCGGAATCGGACTAATGGAGGTACCGCAGTCGCGTCAGGGCCACCTACTCAACAACAGTATCCACCCTTGGCGCAAAAGGATTTAAGGGGCGTGGGTGTTGCTACGGGCCAGGCGCGTCCCCAGTTCATCGACGGCAAAGGAGCGGACAGTGGTATAGTTCCAAACGTTATGCCATCTCCGTTTAGTGGACAAAAGCCGCCAAACTTTAGTTCAAACCCGTCACAGATGTTTGGAACTGCAGCGGCGCCCGGAAGACCGACGCCACCGCCAGCTGGCCAGAGGGTTTCCTATGGAGTGCCACCTCCGCTGAATACTGAGCAACAGAACCAACAGAACAACAATCTGCAAAGAGCGGCACCGCCTCCGGGAACAGCCTGGCCAGCAGGAGCTCAGCCCCCGAATCCGCCAACACAGCAGGTCCAGCAGCCAAGCCCATACGCCCTGGCGTACCCTCCCCCTCCGCAGCAGCAGCAGCAGCAACAGCCAATGCAGCCGCCACTGCCTACTGCAGTGCAGCCTCCGCCGCCGGGAATGTTCGGAACGCAGCCCACGGGAGCACCACTGCAGTATCAAGCTCAGGCGCCGCCCCAGGCCTATGGACAGCAACAACAACTACAACAACAGCCACAGTTAGCAGGACCAGCTACTTTTGGCTCTCCCGCTCCGCTGAACGTGGCCCAGCAGGGATTCAGCCGGCTGTGGGGTCAGGACACCATCGACCTGATGCAAAACCGGCACATCCTGTCGCCGGCTACGCTTCCGCCGCCAAAGGTTGTGCTGCACAACCAGTTCCACGAGTCCATTAACTGCAGCCCTAGCATCATGCGCTGCACGCTCACCAAGATCCCCGAGAGCAATTCGCTGCTGCAGAAGTCGCGGCTGCCATTGGGCATTGTGATTCATCCCTTCCGCGATGTGAATGTAAGTCCAGGATATGTGATATTCATCTGAATCTTTCGCTAACCTCCCGATCGATCTTCCACAGAGCCTGCCCGTGATTCAGTGCATCAACATTGTAAGGTGCCGCCTGTGCCGCACCTACATCAATCCCTTTGTATATTTTGTGGACAGCAAAATGTGGAAGTGCAATCTGTGCTATCGCGTCAACGAATGTAAGTTGCTAAAATTGGATGCCGACAACCCGTCTTTCATCTAATGGATAATGCCCTTATCCTTGCAGTGCCGGATGATTTCCAATTCGATCCGGCCACGAAAACGTACGGTGACGTGACCCGTCGGCCCGAGGTGCGTTCCAGCACCATCGAGTTCATTGCCCCCTCGGAGTACATGCTGCGTCCGCCGCAGCCGGCCATGTACCTGTTCCTCTTCGACGTCTCGATCATTGCACAGCAGAGCGGCTATCTGGAGGCCGCATGTGCGGTGCTCAGCCGCCACCTGGACGAGATGCCTGGCGATGCCCGCACCCAGGTGGGCTTCATCTGCTTCGACAGCTTCGTGCACTTCTACAGCATGGCCGAGGGCCTCAATCAGCCGCACGAAATGACGCTGCTGGACATCGAGGACCCCTTCCTGCCGCGTCCCGACAGTCTTCTGGTGAACCTGAAGGAGTGCAAGGAGCTGGTGCGAGACCTGCTCAAGCAGCTGCCCAAGCGCTTTGCCCACACCCACGATCCGGGCTCCGCCTTGGGAGCTGCTCTGCAGGTCGCCTTCAAGCTAATGGTAAGTGCCCAGCATGAAGGAATATGTAACAAGAAGGCTAAATCTATAATTAAATCTTTGCAGCAAGCATCTGGCGGCCGCATCACCGTCTTTCAATCGTGCCTTCCCAATAAGGGACCCGGCGCTCTGGAGGCGCGCGAGGATCCCAACAACCGTTCGGCCAAGGACGTGGCCCACCTGAATCCGGCCACCGATTTCTATAAGCGCTTCGCTCTCGAGTGCTCTGGCTACCAGATAGCCTGTGACCTCTTCTTGATGAACCAGCAGTACAGCGACATGGCAACCATTTGTAAGTAACGCGGAATAACTAGAAACACCTCATCTAACCCACGTCCTTTTTATTCACAGCTGGCATCAGTAAGCACAGCGGTGGCTGCGTGCACCACTTCCCGCTCTACCAGAAGACCAAGCCTCACATGGTAGACTCGTTCCGGACGTGCTTTAAGCGCTACCTTACTCGCAAGATCGGCTTCGAGGCGGTGATGCGCATCCGATGCACGCGCGGCCTGCAGGTGCACACATTCCATGGCAACTTCTTCGTGCGCTCGACGGACCTGCTTTCGCTGCCGAATGTGAATCCAGATGCCGGCTACGGCATGCAGATCTCCTACGACGAGAGCCTCACGGACGTGAAGACGATCTGCTTCCAAGCGGCGCTGTTGTACACCAACAGCGAGGGAGAGCGGAGGATTAGGGTGCACACGGTATGCCTGCCGGTCACTGCTTCTCTGCCAGAGGTTATGCACTCAGCGGATACGGAGGCCATTGTTGGCTTGCTCTCCAAAATGGCTGTGGACCGTTCGGTGGCATCGAACCTGTCGGATGCCCGTGACGCCTTCATCAACGCCACGATCGACACGTTCAACTCGTTCAAGATTGCACAAAATCTTCCCTCCGGCCAGTCTGGTCAGCTGATAGCGCCGCGCAGCCTGGCATTGCTGCCCCTCTATATCCTTGGGCTGCTCAAGCATGTGAGTTTGAAGATCAAATTTCATATGACACATATTCTGAACTATCATATTTGTTAGCCCGCATTCCGCGTGGGCACCAGTACGCGGTTGGATGATCGTGTCTTCGCCATGGACTGCATGAAGACGCTGCCGCTGGACCAGCTGATGAAGTACGTCTACCCGGAGCTGTACAAGATCGATGCTTTGATCTACCACGTCCGCAACTTGACTTATGGTCCGACGCCAGACGACGACGAGGAGGAGGACGAACCTCTACCGGAAATACCGCGCCTGCAGCTATCAGCGGAGCAGTAAGTTCTCCTCAAACAAGGTGCCCATTCGGATAACTGAAAGATTTGATTTACAGCTTGGATTCTCGATCGATATTCCTAATGGACTGCGGCACGGTGATAATGCTTTATGTCGGACTCAATGTGCCGTCGGACGTCTTGGAGGCGGTGCTGGGTAAGGAAACATAATCTCTGGCTGTGTTAGATCCCCACTAAAATTTTAATCCATTTCAGGCATCAGCTCCACCGCAGAGCTGGGCGACTATGTATACGGATTGCCAAATGTGGTGAGCAACGAGAACGATGTGCTGAAGCGGTTTATTTCGCGACTCAACTACGACAAGCCCTACTCGGCCCTGGTGCAGATAATTAGGTGAGTTGCAAAGCGCATTGAAAGGGGGGTCAAGTTTAATACATTTTTCCTTTTCGTATCCACAGGGACACGAGCACGGCCAAGGGCCAGTTCATCGAAAGATTATCCGACGATCGCAGTGAATCTAGTTTATCATACTATGAATTTTTGCAACACATTCGGGCTCAGGTTAAATAGTACATAAGCAGGGAATCCCCAACCACTATTGTATGCAACATAAATATGAGTTTCTCAGAACATAGAAAGCTCCGAGACTCTGGTGACTAATAGCAGGAGGCGAATGCAGGCGAACACAATGGAGACAGAGACGGAGACGAGACCCTTCACCCTTTCCCCACTCTCGGCTTAGTTAGTAATTTTAAAGTGCATGTATTTATTTATTTGTTGATTTGTTGCACTAAAAATAAAACTAAATCAATTAAAGAGGGCAGAGAGCCAGTTGTCACAAGCGAAACTAGATATCGTTGCCAGTAGGAATTGCGCGAAGAACACATTAGTCAAAGTCCCGCTAGCTAACCAACCAGTCAGTAGAGCTCCCAGGCAAGCGGATTGCACTGTTATTTATTATACGCAATAAACTAAACGAAATATACACTATTGTAAATTTTAATTTATACCGCGATTTCTTTTCGTTCCAACTGCTGCTCAGTAAAACATGCTTACCAAAGACTTTATAATAACAAGATGGAATTTACGGGACGATTTTTTAATACTAGAAATTTTGTTCAAAGGCCAGGAGAAAATCGGCGCTAGAGCCAGATTTTACGCTCTCAACTTTGTGTAGCGAGAGGTGCGAATTTGTCGCTTGCAGAAAAGTTACTTGCATATGACAACTAAAATTTATGGGCATCATGCATTTTGTTATTATAAGGTCTCTGTACTAACTCTCATTGTTATCGCTTGTTCCCAAACACTTTATATTTTGCTGTTATCAGTAGTATTTATTCCGGAGAAAGCACATTCATAATAGTCTATTATTTTTACTGTAGTTAGTCAACTTATTTTTGAAACGAATGTGTACGGGAAAAGATTTGGTATTGTGTATTGCATTGATGGGACACGGACTGCTTGAAAGTAAATGTCTTAAGCTTAGAAGGATTATTTGTACTGTATCAATAGACCCCAAACCCTCTACAACCCCAGACGAAGCAAACTAATCGAGAAAACCATACATACATATATGTACTGTACTATACTTTATACACATACGAGAGTGCATCAAGATATAAAGCGAAATACATTTTAATTAAATCATAAGGCAATGGGTTTTATTTACACACTCGTTCTGCTGTCGGAGAATCACTCTGTGATCAGCTTCCGAAGCTAAT
>VNJV01019287.1:0-20143 GCA_008042635.1 Drosophila nikananu | reverse complement strand
TATAACGGGGAATAGGCTATGAGGTCTGCACACCAGAGCGGAAAAAAACATTGGCGAGGTATCGATACATCGATGTTTTTTCTTAAAAACATCGAAACATCGATGTAGGTGACACCGTCGGTTGTAGTTTAAATTTTTTGGCATTATTTCGCTGTATTTTTTTCCGGCACGTCGCAATAACCGGTTGAATTGTCAAAAATCTCGTCGGTATAAGCGGTTCGTCGCTAAAAGCGGAGACGTACTAAGCGGAGGCCCTTTCATATAAGTTTGTATGGGGACCAACCAAGCCATCAAGTTTTCGTCGTAATAACCGGTCGGACGCTATAAGCGGAGTCGTTATAACCGGATTCTACTGTATAATATAATATAATAATATAATTTTAAGAGAATTATTTTATATTTAGGGTATAATAATACTAGAAATAGTAATCTATCTATAAATATACAAATTGCAGTTCGTTAGTCTCACTAAAACTCGAGAACAGCTGAACGGATTTAAGTTAGTTTTAAAATTTTCGTGGAGCTCTAGGTAAGGTTTTAAAGGTTTAAAATGCCAGTAAAACTCGAATAATTTACGGGAAACCCTAAAAACAGCCCTTTTCTAATTCCGAAACAAATGTTTTCTAAATAAAACGTAGAGTCAATTTGAACCTTATCAATTGAGGCAGTACAAAGTCTGTCGGATCAGCTAGTTGTATTATATAACAAGGCTTAAAGTAATTAAATTAAATTATTATTAATTAAATAAGTAAATTTTACAAGTTGCATTTCTATAAATTACGCGCGCATTGAGTTTGTTTTTGGGATTTACAAACTTATAAAATCTCAAAAATAAGTAAGCAAAGCCAGCAACTTTCTAATTTACGAAGAGAAAATCTCGCTCTTTGCTTTCATTTGTTCAAAAATAAATGTTTACAAAAATATCAAGTCTAATAATATAATAATGATAATAGGCTTGATATTTTTTTGGGAACTTTAACTTGCATTTTCTCCCTGTGCACCATTTATATACGGAAAACTTCTTACGCCCCGGCTAGGTCCCGGGAAGAGGTTTGTGCGCGGCGGCGGCGGAAAAACTTTTGCGTAGCCTACAAATTTTCTTTTCGGGCTCCAAATTGGCTGAGGGAGGAAAACTTTTACTGGCGGCTACTTTCGCCACTCCAACCCGAGATGTCATAGCAGCCGGTTCCTGGTCCTGGATCCCAAGTCCAAGGAGCAGTGATTAGGCAATAATTCGGTGGCACGCAAATGGGGCACATATTAACCCGGCCAAAGGAGAGATCACGCCCAGGCAAATATTATGGCGTGTCATTGGACAACTCAATAAAGCCCGAAGCCGACACCCGACACTCCTGGGTTGTTAAGCAAATCACGTAAATTTCTTTAAACGAATTACTTTCAAATTATCGGGAATGTGTTGTGTTTTTCTTTATTTTTTTTTTTTTTTTAGCAGGGGAAAAACCCTGCTCCGGCTCCGCTAAGCAGGTGCACGTGTGTGTGGCAGAAATGATGGAGTCTGGGGGTGGGAAGCTTTCCCCGAGCCATTTGGCAGAGAGTTTTAAATAAATATTATTGCCGGGCTCTCTGGGTGAATGGCAAATGCGCCTCCTTTCGCGCCTCCTGTAATTTATATGAAAAGTTTTTCCGGCTGCTTCTTGGCGCGCGCCTTCTTTCCGCACTCGTTTTAGGCGGGTGTGATTTTCCGGTTTTCCAGTTCTCCGATTATCTGATTTTCCGATATCCCTTGGCATAGCCTCTGCACCACACCTTTTGGATAGGGACAGGGAGCAGGTCAATTTATGCAGCAGCTGTGGGAGAGACTACAACAAAAGCGCTTTCGCTGCCAGTTTATAAAGTAGCAACGAATAACTGACCAACCGCCAAAAACACACCCACACACTCCCGCACGTGTCCTGGATTGCATCCGTTTTTTTTTTTTTTTTTTTGGAGTATTCCTTCTGGTTAACTGGCAAAAACAAAAAAGCATAAAAAGTGGAGCAAACTCGGAGCAAAAAACCCGCTCAAGTGGCAATCATCATGATGCTGCTCCTCGAGCTGATGATGAGCACGACGATGATGATCAGCACGCCGGGCTGCACTTGGCAATTGTTGCCACCAAAAACCACTCCCCCCTCCCCCATTCACCCCTTCCCCTTTGCAGCTTTCCCCGCTCTCCGTGTCGCCCAGCCGAGTGCTTAAAAATACATTGCACGTTCAAATTGAAGTGGAAATGCAACGAAATGCATATAAAAACAAGCCATGAGAAGGGCCGGTGCTGAAAAGCAATTTCTCTGGGAAATCCCCCAGAGAGAGAGAGAAATCTCTAAGGAAAAGTAAGGCAAGGAAGAGATAACTAAACTATTGTCACACAAGCAATGGAAATATTATAATTTAAATCTAAACTAGGTTGAGAATAGTTTGTATACCTTTCAGGTTGCTATTTAAATTATTTTTTTTTTATTAAGGGCTTATCCCAGGATTCAGCATTTTTTTTGTAGCAAATGTTACTCAATCTCTAATATTCGAATTTTCCAAATCAATATTTATCCGTATTTTTTCTTATTTTTATATGCATTTTTTTTTTTGGCAGAAGAAAGCTGAAAAACCGCATTACTAAGCCAAAATGGCATTGATTTTAAAGCGAATAACTTTTCTGAGTCAGTCTTAATCGGGTGAATAAATCTGCATACAAAGTATAAATATTGAAAGTAATCATAATTTTCGGATTTTTTTAATGTTAATTTTTTTAATACAAAGGTTTGGAAAAAATTTTCCAAATTTTTTTTTGCACACAGCCAGATCGACTTGCCTGTTGATGCTGATCAAGAAAATATTTGGATTATGGGGTCAATAATGGCTCCTTCGCTGCTCTGCAAGTTTCTGACTGAAATGGGTAGAGATTTTGCCCCTGAATATTTCCTAGAAATAAGAATACTTATTACATAATAATAGTAAGCATAATTATTATTCCCCTTCTAGCAATTATATACTTTAGTTTAAGAAATATTTTAGGTTTCTTTTCTTTTCATACTTTTCTACCTCCAAGATTACGATCACCGAATAATTTAAAAGACATCACCTTAGTTATAAATTTCGAATCAAAAAAAATATACATGCTCTATATGGGGGTATTTTTCATAAAATAAAAAACTACATTTATATATTTTTCTTTTTCTTCCACGTATTTTCTTTGTAAGTTTTCCCTGCGAAAACGTTTATCGGTACGTGGTCAGAGGAGGGATATATGGGCCTGGTGTGCAGTGGCTCTGCTTGCTGGTTGTTATAGTTGGACGCCCTGGGCCCCTACCCCTTCCTCCCCACCCTCCCCCCTCTCAGCTCGAGTCACATCCCTCGAGCGCCCCGCCCCTCACGTGGCAATAACAAACAAATGCAATTATGGATTTACGCGGCGTATACGCAATATTTATATGTTTTTTACGCCACCACTTGCGGTTGGCTTACATTTTAATTGAGTTGAATCGAAATATAGCCCTAGTTCTGTATCTATATCGGGGGGATCTGGGGAAGCTCCCTTTTCGGGGGGGATTCCCGGACGGAAACAATGTGAAATATGGCCAAGGGGCGGCAGGGGACTCCGCAGGAAATTGATGCGCTTCGGGTGCAAAAGACATCAAACACTTGAAATATTTTGTGTAAACTTGAAAAATGACATGAAAGCGGCCCGAAATAACACAAGGGGGGTGGAGGGGTGTGTGTGTGTGCCGGGGGTGTGTGTCAGAATGGCATGCAAAAGCAAACAAACAATTTGCGGGTCTTGTCTCTGACATTCGAGTGCGAGAGGCGAGGCGACGGACAAAATATTTCGTCGGGCGAAAGGCGGAAGGAGGAAGCATCCACACATCTTATTCCCAGTGTGTGTGTGGGGTGTGTGTGTGGGGTGTGCGAGTGTGCGGCGGGGTGTGCAAAGTGTTTCTGAAAGATGATTGATACGATTCCAAGTGCTCTCGCTGTGCCCGCCGCCGCCCTGCTTGGGGGCGCCGCATAAGCGGTGGCGTAATGAAGCGGAAATCGATTTGCAGCGGGCTCCGCTCACCGCTTACCGCTCCCCCAGCCCAGCCGGCAGCGTGCCGTCCTCAACCCGTGCCGGGAAATCGCTTCGCCGGCAGCGGGCGTGCGTGAAAAGTTTGACAGCACAGCAGCCAAGGAGCAGGACGACGCCCACACGGGATGATGAACAACGGGAGCAGCGCCACACGGGAAAATAAATATTATTAAAAAATAATAAATATATGTATATATAATTTTTGTATAATAAAACACAATTTAAGACATTAAAACCAAAGAATACTTCTACAAATATACATAAAACATCTAAAAAATTATAAATGCATGTTAAATAAGTAAAAAATATTTATATTTAACATTTGTATATTATTTATTATTAAAAATATACATAAAACATATAAAAAATTATACATTTAATTATAAATATGTAAAAAATATTTATATTTAACATTTGTATATTATTTATTATTAAATAATTCTTGTTAAGCGAGTAAATCTTTTATTAAAACCCTTTTTATCATTCGCCTTGAGAACGCTAAAAAGCATGCTATATTTTTTAGCTAACTAAGAACCGCTATGCCATGGTCGTTTATATTGAGTTTAATTTGCTTTAAATTAAATAATATACATAAAGAAATTAAAATTATTTAAATAATATAATAAACATCTTAATAATCTTTAAAATTTAAAAATGTAACCGTAGTCATTTTTAAGAAACCAAACTCAACAAAGAGCTTAACATTGATTCATTGATTATTATACATTATATTATACAACATTCATTTATAAGTCTGTTGGTATATTTTTATCAGCTTTTAATACCTAATTAAAAATCAAAATACCTTCACAAGTTCCTCTCAGTGCACCCCCGCTTGCACAGCGTAAACAAGAAAATATTAAGCAGCTGCGAGAGCAAAACAAAAACCGTAACGCAACCGAAAAAAGCAAAAAACAAATAAATAAAGCTGAAGTAAAGGAAAACGAAATGCGCGAAGGAACTTTTCGGGGGTTTACGCTGGGAAAACAAGCAAAATAAAATAAAGAAAAAGGGAAACCCTCGGAGTCAGAGGGAAAAAGCGATTTCCGCCGCGCGCGCTCGTAACTTTTCACTTAAGCATTTTTGTCACGTCTGCCATTTCCATCTCCATTTCCCCCGAGCCGCGCGCCTATCCGCCCATCCACCCGCGTTCCGTGTAATACATTTTTGTGTAATATTTACTCTGGATCCGAGGAAAAGCCGCCCTCGATCGGGCCACCACCTCCACTTGGGGCATCCACAAGCAGCAACTCTTCTCGGGGCAGAGCATTGCCAGTTCGTCCTTTTTGTTGCAAGATGGATTTCAAGCGGGGGCAGAAAATTAAGTTTGCTTTTTTTTTATGTGTAAATAAATATACACAGACGCAGTTGTTGTTGTTGTTTGTTTGCTGTACGCCATCCTGATTCGCTGGTGTCCCTTTTCCGGCCAGTTCCTTAATTTCTTTTCGTGTTTTCCTTTATTTATTTTTTTTTTTTTGTTTTTTTGGGGAAATGCGTGCCGCCAAAAATCATATTTTATTGTTATCGAAATTTAGTGGGGTTGCCATAAAAATCGTTGGTGGGAGGACAGGCTCCTTGTGCAGGCAGGCGAGGAACTGTCGCTGTCCTGGCAGAGTGACCTCTCCGGAAGTCCCGGGAGTTTGCTACTCCTTCTGGTGATAATCCTGCTCCAGAAGCAGGATAAAGACTCCCCTAAATCAGGCCAGGTGAAGGGTGATTGTCTGCGAAACCAAGGATAATCGACTGATGGCATCACTAAGGCCGCCCATGAAGCTGCTTCCACTGTTTCCTATTTCAAGGGGTTGAGCTTTATGTTTGTAAATTGAGGTTAAGCCTTGAGATTGTAAACCCAGTAACCTATTTTTCAAAGAAAATCCTAGGGCAAAGCAAGCCCTTATCCATGTGTCAGCTTCCCAAGTGTCACCTGTGGGGGAAGCTCCCAAAACCAAATCACTTCTAATCCAATCGTTGTTCAGCAAACAGCTCCAAAAAATTAGTGAAACCAAAAAAGTTTTGGGAAAAAGTATATAGGAAAAACTAAGTATAGTGAAATAATTAAGGTTAAATAAATTTTGGGAAAATAGTCGTAATAAACTGAAGATAGGAAAATAAATATATAAGTGAAGTATCGAAATCAAAACTGTTTGCAAAATGCTGCTCGCAAAGATATTGTGGATAAGTGAGTATGAATGCTGATCAAAGAGCGGTTTGTGCTATATAAACATGGTTTATATAATTTCTTGTATTATATACTATGCAATATATGAACCTCTCATACAGTGCAAATTGTGACAATTCTCTTTGGAGCTGGCACTCGTGCTCATCCCGTGTGTGGCGTCGGGAAGACCAGCTCCCGGATTGCCATCTCAGTGCTGGAGGCTGACAAGCCTGCAATGTCGGGGGATATCGAGGAGGGATTCTGCGTACAGCCGCAGTCGGAATATTCCAAGAAATTGAAGGTTGACGATATATTGAGTGAGTATGGGAACTGCATCTTATAAACAAATGCCACTTCCACACTTGCTTCTACTCTTGCTGTTTTTACCCAGCTCTTCGACATACCTTTCAAGGGCTAAACCTTGTATTAAAACAAATGCTTCCCCCTTTGACATGCATTCCAAGGCTTTATAAATGCCTCCTTTTCCCCCAGACTGTGCCACTAAGAAATCTTCCTGGACCATGTCGCTTTTGAAGAGCGTGCGTGATCAAGCACAGGGATTTGGCCGGCCTGATGAGCCTGAGCTTGCAATCCGGAGCTACATGCCACGCCAGGCGCTTCGCAAGGCCTTTCGCAAGTATCACAAGAAAGAGTAGTGCCGCAGGTAGAGGATAGAGGGAGTGAGGCCTGAGTGAGGGAGTGAGGGGGCACAGGGCACAGAGACCACCAGCAGCAGGTTTAAACTCGTGAATCCTCTATATATATATTTGTTATGTGTGTTTATTATCCCCCTATATATATACATATATTTGTAATGTGTTAATTATAATAATTATACCATTGGAATTATACTTTTTTATATAAAAACTATAATCAAAATAGGAACTATTTGTTCTCTCTTCAAAAGTAGCACCAAAAAGCACCTGAATTTCAGGATATATAAGTAAATCACTCTCCTCACTCTCCTTAAGGTCAACAAATAAAGTATTGCCCTTTGCTGGCTTTGTTGTTCCCCCATATTATTTGCTCTTTTGTTGACCCCCGTAATCTTTATGGCCTTGTTTAGGCCACTCGCTGAAAGCCCTCCCAGGCCTGGGAAATCAACAAATCATCCCAAGCAATTTTAGACATTTTCATTAGCCGCAATTTGGGCATTAAGGCCCTCGGTTTTCTCACCTCACCGCACGGGACTTGCACTCCCCGTTGGCTGCCGTATTTTACGGCCCCTCGACACCTTACCCGGAATTGGTGGCATAAATTGTCGAGTGCGCGGCAGTTAACTGGCTAAAACTAAGCCGGCAATCCATCAAACCGCACCGACGACGACCGCAAATGTGCCAAATGAGAGGCTTTCGGTTTTCTATTAACTGTCAGCCGTTTAATTTACAAGGAGGCCCCACAGGGTTCCCAGGGGCCAGGAGCATGGAAGGTGCCCAATAAATTAACCAGCAGACGAGAACGGAAATGAAATGTCTGTGTGCCTGTGTCGGAGATCGGAAGTGCGGTTTTCGGTGAGTGTGACTGTGACTGTGAATGTGACTGACTTCCAGTTGCAGACTTCACCACCACCAGCAGCACCGCCACCCCCCCGTGGCTTTTCCACTTTTCCGGCAACGGACATTCTGCTGCTGGCACCCCATGTCCATTTCCACATTCCCATTTCCATTCCCATTACCATGTCGCATGTCAAGCGATGCGAATTCTAATTAAAATTTAATTGTTTACACTTTTCGGCCAACGAGCGGAAATGGGAGCGGAAGCGCCAAAGGCTTGCCACCAGCACCTCGATTTTCCAGCCAGTTTCCCCCCCCCCCCAGCCCCTTGTCCCTTTTCCCGCCCCACAATTGTCCGAGGTCCTGGCCAGTCCAGGTCCTTGGCCATTAGCCCTAAGTATTGTCGTGCTTGGCGCGTTTAATTGTCGCTTGGCCTGATTTACATGGACGGCGGCAGAAGTTCGCAAAGCAAACAGTCAAAAGGGGGGGTGGCCTTTGCACTGGCAAAAAAAAGGGGTAAGTAAAAATGTTACTTACTTTATTTTATAGAAGAAATACTACTACTACTTTCCCATTAATCATAGAGTATCTCTAATTAAACGTCTGTGAATAGCTAGAAATGAGCACAACTAAATTGATTTCTTTCAGTGCAGTCTTCGTGGGGGGGGGTGTTGCCTTCTAGGGAGGGGGGCTGGTCCTGTAAGGACGCTCCACGAACGCGAACGTGCCTCGCATGCCAATGGAATGCTTATCAAAGTGTATAAAATTCATAGAAATTATGACGCGAGCGCAGGAAAGTTGCAAGAAAAAGACGTTTGACGTTGACACAATGTTGTTGTGCCACACACACACACACTCTAAGGGGGGGTGTGTGGGAGTGGGTTTAGGGGGTGTGCTTGTGGGTGGCCTTGCAAAGTTGTGTGCTTAAGCGTTTTATTGTCTTTAAGCTTCATTAAGTCAAATGGCGCAAACGTTTAGGGCAAATGAAAAGCACATCACGCAGCGTCACGAATTAAAGCAGATCTTTTAGGAATCTACATACATATTAATCTTCAAATACCACCTATAAACTATAAGTACTCAGGAAGTTACCTTAAGGAACCCTTTCAGAGGGCAATTAAGTTTAAAAGGTTGCAAAGCAAACAAACCTTAATACTTCAATTAATATTATTTTCTTAAACTATACATCCTTTTACAAGTTTTTACAATAACTTACAGTAGTCCCCAGATTATACATACTTTAATTAATATTATTTCCTTAAATTATATTTAAACTATACTTAATTCGATTTTTACAACATCCTTTTACTAGTTTTTACAATAACTTAAAGTAGTCCCCAGGATTAACCCAAGGACCTCTTGTCTGCGCATTAGTGGCGACATGAAAAAGCTTAAGTAAAACAGGGAACTACTTGGCGGAAGTCACCCCCCCATCTAAGGGACTGTTTATTTATTTACACTTCCCCCCACATTAACACTTGGCAGGACTTTTGCCAGGACATGTTTCCTCCAGGCCCTCGTATGTGGAATGCGGACAAACGCCTGGCAATTAAAAAGTTGTCGCCCGGCGATAAAGGCGCGGAATTGAGTTAGAAGAAGGCTTCTGCAAATTAAATTAAGCGTACAACTTTGGCAGCGTTTCAAATTATTGAGGAAAAAAGAGAGAGGGAGAGGCAGTGCACCTGAAGGCACCTGCCTGGACCTACATATAGGATCCTTGGGCAGCCCAAGTAAGTAACAATGATGCAGAGCGAAGCACGCTGACTGCTGATACAACAGATTATGGGCTCCATGAGCTCGCGCTCCGCCACTCCAAGTTGCAAGTTGCCAGCTCTCACCGAGGTACAGAGCCACAGAGCTACATAGCTACAGAGCTCCAAAGCTACAGAGTTACACAGTTTCGTGTTGCCCAAGGACGAGGACAAAAAGCTGACACAACGACCAGGATGATGGGAACGATGATGGGGTTGGGGGATAAGGTCGAAGCTGGCTGCTCCTTCTGTCATTTGTGGCTGCTGGTCTGCTTCATTGGTTTTTGATTGTGTTTGGCTGCTTTATTTATTTATGGGCAATGAGTCCCAGAGTCCACAGGAGGCTCCGCCTGGTTGCCAAAGCTTTCATAAAATATTATATCTTGTTTTTACTCACTGCGGACCACTCGTACACTGATAACCTGCACTGCGAGTTGGAACTAGAGACTTCTACATTTTCAAACAAAAACAAAGAGAAGATATTTAAGCACAACTACCCCCATAATTTTGCCAGTGTAGCCGCCGCACATAAGCTTGGGCCAAACTCATGAAGAGGCTTCAACTTCGGCTTCGGCTTCGCTCACAGCAAAGTTAAATTGCAAACAACAGGGAGAGCACACAGGATGAGGAAGCGAGGAAGCCAGGAGCAAGAGCTGGCTAAAGCGAGCTGGGAATAGGGAGCTCAGTGGCGGCAGCGGGCTCAGGGAAAAGCGTTGCCGGGAAAGCGTTGCTCTATGGGCGAAAGGCGAGAGCGGGGGCAGGTCGTGTGGCGAAGTTCGCTGGCTTTTCGTATAACTTTTGATTAATAGAGCGACGACGAGGCTGCCAGGCAGCTGTCGTTGGCATAATTGCACCACACACACACCCACACCGCACACCCCACACTCACACACACTCACACACACCCACACACTGCCCCCTGGCCGGAGAGTCCTGCGTCCCCCTTGGCTCTGCACATGACAACAACAAGCGCTGGGAACTGAAACTTCTTACGCTAAATTGATTCCGTTGAAAACAAGTGCCCTGTGCGGTAGGGTGGGGAAAATGGGGGGAAATAAGGGGAAAATCTGAGGCATCATGTGGGTGGCAAACGATCTTAGGCAGGGGCCATCGGGGAGCCGTAGTTGTGCGAAACAAAAGCTCGTCGGGATAACAGACAAATGCACTTATGCAACGCCCGACACCGAAAAGAAGACAGCTGAAGACACCATAAAAACAAACAAGTTTTGGCTCTATCCGATTTCCAAGTGGCCCCAAGTCCATGCCCAGGCCAAGACAAGACACATTTCCATATCCCATCTGCCGGCATCCGGCGGCGGATGGGGAACACACCCCCTAAAATTCTCTGCGAAAAACATGAAGAGACTACAAGCTTATAACCAGAACGCCGCCAGAAGGCAGGGGGCACAAAGCCAGGCTGTTACTCCGTGGCAGCATCCTTTCCGTTCCGTTCCTGAAAATCCCCGGACAGCGAAGGATTAGGACCCCCGATTCGAGGTCGTGTGTGTGTGTGACCCAAGATGAGCTAGAGTCCCAGGTATTAACGATCCAGCAGCAAGCGTGTGATGCATCCTCTGAAGCCAGGATCTCAAGGAACTTGTATTGTAATTTAATATTCAACAGGGAAATTATCTGTCAATTTCTTGATTTAAACTCTTGCTATTTATCCCCCATTGAAAACACTCTCCTTCCCCCCGTTTAAATGTTAAACCAAAACAATGACATTTTCCCTGGTTTTTCCGCTGTGATTTGTGCTTGATTTGGAACATTTAATTGCATTTGAGCCGCGCTGTCAGTTTGGTCAACACAACTAAAGTGGTCGCGGGACGTGTGGGCAGTGGCATAAATCAAATTTAAAGCCTTGCCCTTTGTGTGTGTCCTGATAAATTATCCATGCATGCATATTATACGCGGCGTCCTGCACATGGCATAATGCATGCACACTTAAGGCCTCAAGAGTGCCAGCCAAATGGCATGACAGAGACGGATGCTGGGGCCAGATAGCAGATAGCAGATAGCGCGGCGAGAGCAACAGAGATGCCAGACCTAAACTGGAAAAACCCGGAGCCCTAAGAGCCCCCCGGAACCTCAAACCCCATAGCCCAGGCCCAGGCCCAGGCCCAGTACCCGGCCAGGCCAGCGCACAGCACATCTCATCTCAACTCAGAAAGCTTAGCAAAATACTTTCATAATAATCTTTATGGCACAACGAGGAAAATAGAAAAAAAGGCGGAGGGCGGCAGCGGAGATTGGGCAAAAATTGTTACCAAAAAAAAAACCCAAAAAAATGAACAAACAGGAAAACACACGGCTAAGCGAACTGCACTCCAAGATATTTATGTATTTTCAATGATTTTCATTGATTTAAATGGCTTAAAAAGAGACTAAACTAGAAGAGTCCTAGATATTTATGGAGCTGCCTCACTTCCACCAGGAAAAGCTCTTTAGTAACCTATGAAAACGAAGGTTACTGATTTAGTTTTCCAGAATTTGAATTATTTTTTATAAATTAAGACTTAAGCTTTGTCCAAATTTAAGTTCCTGAAATTCAACTTAATAGGAAGTTGCAGCTCCCGAACTTCTTTTTGATAAATCCTCTACACTTCCCATAGTTTTTGTTCAGTGTAACTGCCGCACAAGGGCAGCTGAATGGAAATTTCTGGGGGCGGGGTTGTCAAGGGGGCTCGACAAAATACAGAAAAAAAAGGAGTGAGTGCGCACTGTACACTGTGATTTGCCTGCATGTTTTCCTCCTCGCGTTTTTTGTTGTTGCTATGCGCACTCCATGTAGTTGGTTTTTCATGAAGCCACCGAATGTATGCACACACACACACACACCCCTCTAGGGGCGTATGGGGGAGCGGAGGTGTGGCTGAAGCATTTTCAGGTTTTGACGTGTTTTTGCGAGATTAAGTTGCGATAATAAATCGCCCGCTTCCTGAGGAAGCAACAACTTAACCGGCAAATCCCACGAATAACTCAAATACAGGCAGTTTGCATTTCTTTTTCCGGCTTAAACAAATAATCTGGAGATTTGGCAAGAAAAGCCATAAGACTATTAGAGGTATTAGAGTTTTCTAGAGAGTCCCCCCCACAGTACGCTTAGAAATAGTTTATATTGTTGAAACTCTGTTTTTTTTTAATAGTTTTTCATTATCATGATTATTTTTATTTTTGTTAACAATTTTTAAACCGAGACCAATCGTTATTGTATTTATTTTGAACAATAATCACTCGATATTTGAAATATCTTAAAAATAATGCCAAAAAAAAAGGCTATAAAATATTTTTCTTTGGAAATATGGTTTTCATTTCATTTTTGAATAAGTTCACACCCAAAACCCCGTAAGTTTTTGGATTACAAAAGGTACAGCCCACAGAAATCCGTCAAGTTTTAAGATCTACCAAAAAGAATGCAAAAAAAAAGGCCATAAAATATATACCAGGGGAAAAATTGAGGAAATTCGGTTTTCTGTACCTTCTTTAATAATTTCACACCCAAAAACCCATTAGTTTTTGGATTAGAAAAAGTACAGCTCACCGAGTCTTAAGATCTCCCAAAAAGAATGCCAAAAAGTAGGCTTTAAAATATTTTGCGAAGGAAAAGTGGAGTAAATTCGGTTTTCTGTACCCTTTTTAATCATTTCTCACCCCGAAACCCGATTAGTTTTTGGATTGGAATGCATAAACTCAACATTAATAAGTACAGATTTAAAATCTCTCGAAAGGGATGCCAGAAAGTATGCTTTACAATTTAATTCCAGGGACAAATCTCTGTAACTACGTCTTTCTAATTTTTCTAATTTTCCTAATCGTTTCTCACCCCGAAACCAATCAGTTGCATTATCATGCATCCCAGCTGACTGCTTTCGGTCAGTGTAGCGGCGGGATAACTCCTTTTCGGGGCTGCCATTTTGTTTGTCTTGCCAAATGCTAAAAGCAAAGTTGGATTATGTGCGGGCAAATATGTGCCGGGCTGTGTGTGTGTGTGTGTGTGGGGAGTGTGTGTCGAGATAATACAAACGAATCTGGTGTCCGCCGTGTGGAGAGGGGGGGCCGCCCCCAAGAGTTGAATGTGCTACTCCACAGCAAGGTGAGCTTTATATGCAATAATTTTGCTCCCTATTTTCTGTTGGCTGCCTTTTTCCCCGTTTTGTTTTTGGTGGGGGCGGGGGACGGCTTGCATGAGCTGGATTTAATAAATTCTAATGTTTGCTTACCTTGCCCGAAAGGCTTTCCAACCAGAAACCGTGGCCACACACTCACACCGGAAGAAATAAGCAGCCGCAACTGGTAGGGATTTTCCATTTATACATATGCCAGATTCTTGGCTGCTTTTCGGTGTACGGCAGCAGCTGGTTTTCGGGCAAGGGCTAACAATGTAAGGAGCCAGTCAGCCAGCCAGCCAGAGTTCGGCGCCACAGCAGATTTACTTTTATTGCAAATTGCAATTCTGCATTCCCGCCATCGCCTCCTGGACTCCTGGACACCTTCTCCTCCTTCTGGCCCTTATGATATAGACATTTAAATAAATGAATGGACACACAGACGCACCCAGGGAGAGAGAGAGGCTGAGGGCCCCGAGGGGGCTAATGTGCAACTGGAGCTGGCATGTGCATCCTCGTCCCCAGTCTCCTGCCTGGCTGTAAATGTGAATCTGCATTTCATAAGCGCACCTCCCCCCGCCTGTCCGCCACAGTGACAGCTGGCTATGATGGACAGACTAAGCCACAAATTGAGAGAGCAACACACAATATCGAAATGCGCAACGCAGGGTCTTAGGTAAGGCCTCGCTTGAGATCTAGAAAGTAAATCTAGAAACTGGAGGAAATAATATAAACCACAAAATGAAATCTACACAAGCTCCAAGGGAGAGAGGTACACTGTAACATGGCTAACTATGTTGAAGGACTCTTCAGGAGTCCGACAACAGGACGAACTGCTGTCTCCTTTCCAGGGGAGTGAAAAGGAAATTTCAAGCCAAATTGAATTTCCCAACGGCAGAGTCTGACACTAACAAGTGCCCTATCAATTTCCCCCAAGCCGGAGTCAACACTGTGGCCAAGAGTCCTGTGGAAATTCCCAGCACCTGACGACGGCGGCCCTTCCTTCTCCTGGCAGTGAAATGGATTCAAGTTTCTGCTTTTAATTAATAAAGCCATTTCTTTATTCGGGGACTCAGGCTGCTCCCCCCCTGGCTTTGGGTATCCCGGAAACTGGACAAAAAAGGCTACTTAAACCAGGTCCAGGGCCGCCACCAGCTGCGCTGTGAACGCCGCGGCGGTGCAGGTGGCTGTGGCATTGGCTGCGGCGGCACCACTGGGATCAAATCGGGCTCCTGGGCCGCCATATCGTCCACGCGATCCTGGGTGGCCTGGAGGACGCACTGGCGATACTGCTCCATGGCCGGAAAGCAATCGCAGGAGCGCTGGCGATGGTGATGCAGGCAGTCCTTCAGCCGGTTGGCCAGATTCATGCAGGGCATCTCCGCCACCTCCTTGATCTGGCCCTGGGCGCGGCTTAGCAGGCGGTCGAACTCCTGGCAAATGACCTCCGTGGGTCTGCAAAAACGAGTTCGAGAGGCAAATGTATTACTATAATTGGGGGAGTGTGGAGTGCCAAGCATATCCAAGCAAAGAGCGTATTATTTTTCAGCAAATAATAAGCCAGGCTTGGTAGTAATGGTATTTTAGCTTTTTAAATTGGACTCAAATATCGTTAAAAATAATAGTTTGTTAGCAGAGGAATGCAAGTCAAGCTAGTGTTCTCTTTAGGAATTATTTATATAAATTTAACAAGCTACTTGTGGCGGTTTTTAAATCTTACATTTACATCATTTCTAAATTGAAAAACCACAAGCTTAATCTACAGCATACATTAAAATTAACAGAACTTTTTATAATATTGTTAAACTACACTAAAATATGTATTGTAAAATATAAAGGTAGGGATTTTCCCTACAGTTTTCTCTATTTTCCGCCATACTTACAGTCGCTGAATATCCTCCATGGCGGTCATTATGTTGCCCTCCTTGGTGCGGCGCCTCACCAGCTTGGGGTTTTCATTTGCCACCAAGACGGGCTCCATGTGCTCCTCCTGCTGTGCCACCACTTCCGGTTCCGCTTTGGATTCCGCTTGGGGTTCCGTTGATGGTTCCCGCTGGGGAGTGGCCCCTCCTCCCTGATCTGGACGCGACTCGTTGGCTCCCATTGTGCGGGCCTCCACGTCAAATCCTGTCTAAAATCAGCTTCGTATGAGCTTGGCAGTTGGCACTGTTTTGGTTTCAAGTGTATGACCTACGACGTATGAATTTGTTTGTTTTTTGCCTCAAAATGATAACATTTTCATGGCTAGAGAGGTGGTGAAGCTGTTAAAACGTTAACATAAAATTTGAAGTTGTTCGAAGAGGAAGCTTAAAAATAAACAATTTCGGGAATTCAAAAAAGAAACCCAATTCACTATAAATATTGGATACAAATATTTTTAAACTATAAATACAGCCGTCAGTGACTCAAAATAACATTCTACATTGAAATAAAAACATATTTCATCAGGGAAATAAGTATAATTCACTCGAAATATTATTTTTAGCAACTGCTTTCCTTTATGGGACCCTTGTGCTGGGACTAAGCATACATTTGTCCACAACTACTAAAAACTGAAAGTACAAAAATGGCAGAGGAAACTTTATTACTAAATAAAACTAAAACTTTTCCTATATATTGTTGGGCAACTTAGTGCGCATACTTACCTCCGGCCTGGGCCTTGATTCCATGCAATTAAAGTTGCAAATGCTTCGCCTTTGATCCCATCTGCAGCCCCGCGAAGCCGCGCACAATTTTTCAACATTTTAACTTGCGCCGCCGCCTCCACATCTAGGTGATGATCCACTCATCCTCATCCGGGTGCTGGAGGAGGGTTTGTGGAATTTTTGCTTAATTGCGCATTAGGGGGAAAAGTTTTCCTGTTTCCTGCGAATGGCCACAGCAACGCAACGCATTGCGAAAGTTCCACAGATATTCAGCTGGCCAGACAATTTGACGACCAAGCCCGTTGTCCGTTGTCCGCTGTCCGCTGTCCGTTGTTCGTTGTCCGTTGTCCGTCAATTGCAGGCTGCATCCATGTCCGGATCCACTACACTTCCCCCTCCACTAATCAAGGGAAAGTGACCTGGCTACAGGTGCACGGTCAGGTCCAAAAACTTCTACTGCCCTGCGGGGCATAAAAAAGTCAAGAAGTTTGTTAAGGGGGGAGGAGCAGGAGGAGGAGGAGGCGGACCTGGACCTGGACCTGACCTGGCTTGGCATTTCGTTATTGGAATTTTCATTGGCCACAAAAATACTTTTTCGATTAAACTTTAACGGCGCGTAAAATGGCAGGCCGGCAACGCCAAATGGCCGGAAAAATGCCAGGGAGTCCTGAGAGATAGCCCGTCGGAGTGCCAAATCAGAAAATGATTAATTACAGAATGTTTTCCAAGCTCTCCCCCCAGAATCCAGGATCCAAAAGCCGCTGGAGCCGCTGCTTGGCCTGCCAAATGCCAATTAGCGGAAATATTTCACGTGGGCGACGTCGCCGACTAATGGAAATAAATTAGTTTCGCCTCCTTTGGCGGGTGTGGGCCCCCATCAAAAATGTTAAATAAGCCGGCGGAGGGGGGAAAAGGGTCCAGTTCCAGCCTCTCACTTTCCCTGCAGCAGCCGCAATTCTGGGACCACATCCCCTTTTCAGGACTCTCAGCCGGCTAACCCTTTTTGAGTTTTGCAGTGACTTCTTCTTAGCATTCTACAAAAATAACCATTTATGGCAATGTTTAATATATTAATTTTATGGGGGAAAGAGACACTAGTTTCCCTACCATTTAATTGCCGACATATTTAGCCGCGAGTCCAGGCTCAGGCTGGCAAAAAGTACTCGTACACATGGATTACAGTCAGCATGAAAATCAAGCGTCAAAAAGTTTCTACCGCCACGTAGTAATCCGCAGCAGTTTTTCATCTGCCGAGCGGCGATGCCCTCCCTGGCCTTGGCAGTGCCCAGATGTGCTGGAGCCAAGAGCTGGAGCTGGAGCAGGATCTGCAGAAGCAGGAGCAGGAGCATCAGCATTAGCTGAGCACGTTCAACTTTCCAGTGGCACGCGAAACCGCACAAAATGTCGCCGCCCCACTTGCAGACCTCTTACTTCATCACACCCACTCGCACTCGTCCTCATCCTCCTCCTCGTCCTCGCACTTATCCCTGCTTCCCCCCTATCCCAGTCATGCACTGTGCATATTTCGCACATTTTTGCCCTTTCATTTTTTTATTTGATATCCCTCAATTGGCTGGGAAAGGGTATATGGCTTTCGAGGGCGCTAATCTCGCCTTCTATAAGAGCCAATGATCTGAAAGTTGGGATGCGACCACTTTAATGTCTTCCTAACAACATTATAAAACATTTATAATATAAATCACAGGGAATGATGAAGAATCTCGAGTTGTGCAAGAGCTAATGAACTATAATAATAAAGGAATCATGGTTGAACTCGAGTTACAGAAGAGCTATAGATATGCAATTTGGCTAGGATTCTTCCTAATAATATAATTTAACAGTTTCATAATCAGTTATGCCTGCTGATTTACAACCAGACATTTCTCCGAACTTTACCTATAACTCAAGTGAGCTCCTCTGATAACGGCAGCCAGTTCAAGCCCTATCTTTTTTGATAGTTTTTACAGCCATATTGCAAGCAGTTTGAAATCAAATGAAGCCATTCCATACTTTTATGGCCATGGATCGTAAAGAAGATGGGGAAACCTGGCGCTGTTACTGGGTATTTTATGTTTGGGAAACTCTTTTATGTGCCGCGTTCATTCTTCCTTTCCTCCTCTTTTTTTTGTTTTTTTGGTGGCCGCTGGCTGGTTGATGTTGGTGTGCCACTGGCTTCGCTCGCTATATTTTTCAGCATATAAATTTTCGTTCAAGTTGAAAAGTTTCACATACTCCTGTCACGTAACGCGCAGTGGGGGATGCGATGCAGTGCGATACGAGGAGGCGGCGGCGAAGGAGGGGCTGCCCCTGTCAGCGGCGGCGTGGGTCGCGTGCTGAGCTGAGGTCATGCCACGCCGGCGGAGTGCCCGGGTCCGGGAGTCCCAAGTCCCGAGTCCGAGTCGCTAATTTATGGCCTGACATTAGAATGCAATCATATTCACTTAAAAAAGTGCATAACTTTTGGCTTCCGCCGCTGCTGCCGCTGCCGCCTTGCCCGACTTTCCCGAGTTGCGGCTGTCATCGCTGTTGTACAGTTTCAGCTCCTGCTGCTGCTCCTGCTCCTGCAGTGCCCTCCGCTGCATTGCGAATAACTTTTATTGCACTTGAGCTTAATTGCTGTACAAATTGCTGCTAATCGCGCGCGTGTTGCGTGCCAAAGTTAGGTTAGGGTTTTGTTTACAGTCGCGCAGCGTTGCCACCTGGTCGGGTGTGGGGCGTGACTGTACCAAAGGTCAACTGCACAAGACTATTTTCGATTAATCGCAGTGCCACAAAGCGAAAAAAATGTGGCATATAGTATCGGTTTAGGTTGATTAAGCATAGGATCACCGAATTTTTGAAATGAATGAGTTATTATAATTATTAATTAAACATTTGTACATGTTATAAGCCAGCATTACGGCGACGATTACCCTACGTTAAAACTACGATATTTTCTTTCCTTGTCCAGTTAAAAAAAGATTTTCTAAAGTACTTAACTGAGCATATATTTAACGCAATAAATTAACCATAATTTAAACTTAAACTTTTTGTTTGTTTATAATACAAAAAGGTTTTTTTTTACAAACTAAAGCACATATCCTACTTGTTTATTTTCTCGCTCTATTGAAAAATTAACTTAATCAACTAAACTAAATCACATTAACTTTTGATTAAGAATTTCCTTAAACAGGCAACATTATAAATGACATAAAATAATTTGCTTCACTGCCCAATGATCAATCATTGCCCTGTTGTGAATAATGCTTTTCCCAGGACTTGTGTATGATTAATTACTGATGAGCATGCGGTTGGGTTTGGTTTATATTAATTAAATTTAAATGCAGATAATTGATCATTCGATGGAGCGCTCTCCTCTTAAAGCATTCAGGCTTCGAATTAAATGTATCGCTTTCATAATATATCCCAAAATGCTTCCGCTGAGAATTATGGCAGTCCCCTCCGGTGGCTGTGAACCGAACGATTTATTTGCCGGGCGCCAGGGCGATGTGACACCTAGCTTAAATTCCACATCGCCGCCAACTTAACCCGCCCATAATCGTGGCACACAAAAAAAAAAAGCGACAAGAAAGGGGGTCGGACGGGCTAGAATCAAATAAATAAATCTCATCATAAGCATGCATATATGCAAATGAATAAAATCTAAACCGAAAAGTGTAAGCCGGCGGCGGCGGTGGCAGCAGCGCCACTGACCCGTAACATGTGTCGCCCGTCCCAGCGGACACGCCCACTGCCGCCCATCTGGACCCGCAGCTGGTTGGGATGGGTGTGTGTGTGTGTCGGGATGGTGTAACATAAGCCGCAAAAAGATTTTCGACAACGGCGGCGCCAGAATGTGGAAACCAAAGAATTATTGCCTTGTCGCCTGTCCCTGACCTGACCCTCTGCCGCTTCAGGATTCGGGCCAGAGTGGTGGTGAGGGTGGTG
>VNJV01019283.1:0-15392 GCA_008042635.1 Drosophila nikananu | reverse complement strand
GTGAGGTTCCACGTGATTCCGCGCTTGGAAGAGCATACTTCGCTCATTATCTCGTCGACTACGATGTTGAAGAGGAGTGGTGACAGCGGGCATCCTTGCCGAATTCCGGTGTTCGTCTGGAAAGGTGCACTAAAATCCTCTATTAATTCTCTTTTAATAAATACAAATTACAATTTAATATTTTACATATTCAATAATATATATTTTATATATTCCTCTAGTTACTAGCCCAGCTTTTAAGCCTTGGCCACTTAACAGCCTTAATTTAAGTTGCCCAATTCCCCCCGAGTTGCTGATATGTGGCAGTTGCCTTTGCTAATCAGGTTAGGTATTTTGCATATATTAACATTCGCCATTAATTTACTATTATTTCGAGGGCGTGTGTGGGTTTCCGTTGCTATCTAAACCGTTATGAAGTACTGTTGCCCCCTCAGTTCCCTCTGGCAGAGATCCCTGTGCGTGCCTGCCATTTAATTAACTGCGCACAGACAACATTTTCAATCTCGACTATAGCTATCGCCACCGATGTCATTGCGGAGAGGGAATATGAAGTGGAGTTGCCATTCCATTGGCAATCTGAAATCCGAAATGCTGTTATAATAACGCAAACAAGCTGTTGGGGGCTTACAGAATTTAATCCTCTGTCTGTCTGTGGGGCGGCGGCACTAAAAACTAATTGAAATTGCCATATTTCATGCATAATATACAAGGGAGCAAAGCCAGAGATAGAATCTTGCAGAACATAACATAACATTTGATAATACCATTTGGATTTTCGTCGGCTTAAAAGGTGTGTGTGTCTTTTGGATACACTTAACTTTGCGTAACAAAAGTGAATTCAATAATGGCGACAAATTGCAAGGTAATTGTGCACACAAGATTTGGATTTATCATTATTGTTTTGAGTTAACACATTTTAAGTGATTGAAAAGATTTGTTTAACAGCAAAGTTTGGTTTCTAATATTATTTTACACTTTTTTTGAATGAAAATATGTTATTGATAATGACGCAAATCGAAAAAGGAAATGCTCTGAAATGTAAATTGCAGGGAGTCGAACCACATTCAACTTGAATGTAAATATTATTATAAATATATTTATTTGTACATATTTCTTTCACCATAAGTTTTCATTTCTAGAATTTCCCAATGGTACTAAATCGTTCATTCCCTTACAAGTGAAAAAGTGTGTTTTGTAAGATAAAATATATATATATATTTGACCAAAGCCTTGTGCCATCTGATTGAGTTTACATAACAATTGGTAGAGTCATCGGTAAGCACAGAATGCATTTCCCTCACCTGGATTACCCAGATCACCTTGATGTGTAACTAACAAACAATATCTATCCGATTAGGAGCGGAGCCTTGGCCCTTGCCTCTTCTGGGAGCCTGACTGATCTGCGGCGGCGGCCCTGCCATGAGGTCACGGCGCCGTCGCTGGAACACATTGAGACCATCTGGTCCTTTTTCGGTTAGCTTGGGTGGTCGCGGACGTTTATCCTTTCCCTCGTCAGGATTCCATGGCCGCTTCAAGACGTTCTTTCCCTGCAGGTACTTCATCATATCGGGGCCCCTCTTTTTCTTCTCCGCAGCAGCCCTTTCAGCCTCCTTGGCCGCCTTAGCCGCTTCCTGAGCGGGCTTGAGGAATCTCTTGGGATACCGCACTGGGATCGGTCCGCTTTTGCCACCGCGGCCTCCCTTGCCGTCCTTTCCACCTGCACCGCCCTTGCCGCCAGGGAAGCCCTTCCAGGCTCCGCCTCCAGGACCGCCAAGACCGCCGGGACCACCGCCAGCACTAGATCCTTGTCTGCGTCCACGACCAGCGAACATTCCCCCTACACCTCCTGCACCGCCTCCACCCCAGGCTGGTCGGATGACGCCGCAGGGCAAAGGATTAGGACCGTGGGGTCCGCCGCCAGCCAGCCCGAAGACGCCGTCCTCGAAGACGAGCTCGCCCGGCAAGCCGAAGGCTGTGCCCATGTAGCGGTCCCCGAGAGCGCAGTCGAATCCTCGGTAATAGGGTGGCACCGGCATGGGATACTTTGGCGGCAGCGGCAACTGGTCCTTCTTTGACGTCTGGGTGCCGTGGTTTACTGAGGGAGGAGAAACAGGTGGCGGGTACTTTTGCTCCGTGCCCGCTGGCGGCGTGACATCGAAGTCGTACTCCATGTCACTCTCGCTGGTGTCGGTTAGTACCAGATGTTCGGGTGCGGGCGCGATGAAGTGACGTCGACACTCCTTGTCCAGGGCGTGTCGTAGGTGCCTCTTCTCGACGACGTCGCGACAGGTGCACATCATCAGGGACTGGTGGCAGGTGCACTTGCGATAGCCCTTGACCTTGAGCTTCCGCTTGATCTCGCGCAGTGCCACCGCCTGGTCGCTTTTCACGATGCGGAAGGTGATGGGTTTCTGGCGGATGCCCATGGTGCTCAGCGGACGCAGCGTGATATAGATGGCGCCGTCCTTCTTGCATATGTTTAAGACGGGAGCAGCCAGCTCCTTTTCGCGCTCCTGCGTCTCAGCGGCCTTGAGCTGAGCAGAGGCACTCTTGTCCTGCGATCGCTCCAGGAAGAACTTCATCAGGTTCTTGATGGGCTTGCGGACGGCGCCTGGACGCCAGCCTAGCCTCTTGGCCTCGAAGCTCTTGCTCCAGGCCCAGCCATGGTTGCGGGACACAAAGCCCGCCTGGGCGACGCACTTTTTGTGCCTGCCCGAGACCTGGCCCTTTTGGTTGGCTGGGATGTACACAGACTTGGCGGTGGTTGGCTGCTCCTTTGCTGCCCCTGTCGCTGTCGCTGCCTGGGTGTCGACCTTCTTGGTCTCGCCCTTTCCTGCCGGCGTCGTCGTTTTCACCGGCTTTTGCTCCGTTCGCTCACAGTTCTCGTCCAGATCGGCCATCTTTTTGGTGTCCTTGATGTCGTAGAGGTCGCGCAGCTCGGAGAAGACCTTGGCGAGGTAGGGGCGGCAGTCGTCGGAGCTCTTGTTCACCACACAGTAGTCCTCCGAGTCCTTCGGCTCCAGCTTGGGGCACTTGGGCGGTAAATTCCTGTCCGACTTGAAGATGTCGGCGCAGGCCTTCCGAATGCGACAGTGGGCGCACATCTTGCCGTACTTGCAGGTGCAGCGGCACGGCGGACACTCCTCTTCGCCGGCAGCATCCGACTTGCCCTTCATGGCCTTCTCGCAGGGATTCACACAGTAGTCCTCCAGCGTGGGCGGCGGCTTGCCCAGATACTCGAGTAGGATCTGGTCCGCGGACAGCTTCTTTATCTTGTGCCGCTCCTCCACCACAGGCATCGGCTTGACGCCGCACTTGGGGCACGTGGCGAACTTGGGCAGCCAGGACATGTTGGTCAGGCAGACGGGACAGAATCGAATGGGCTTGATGTCAGGCATCGGCTGGCCATCGCAGTCGGCAATCGGTACCGGGATGAGGTTACGGTCGCAGAAGTCCGGAGTCTCCTCATCCGCCTGGTAGGCGGGCAGGTAAACGAAGCAGGGCTTGTTCGGCGGCTCCGGCAGATCAAGCATCATCGGTGGATCCGGCTTCTGGCAAAAGCAGGGATTCATTCCGAAGGAGGCCACTTCGCCGGGGTCGCGGCACGGCGGCTTGGGGAGCGGCGCCTTGCCCGTGGACTTGGTTATGGAGTCGATCATTTGCTCGTACTCGATGGCCATTTTCTGGGGTTAAAAGAATGAAGCTGATATAAAGCAGGGCTCGAATTGAAGGCCATACAAGCCCACCTTTAGTTCACAGCAGGCAGGGACCATGGACGGATTGTCCGTCGTCATCTTATAGGGCTGGATGCCGCCGCCCTGGCTGCGGTAGCGTTCCAGGTCCAGCCGGAGGCGCTCATCGCCCTCCTCGTCCTCCAAATCATTCGCACACGGCGAGCAGGCACTGGGGCACACCTGGGACTCGCCCAAAACGAACATGATGTCCTGCGGATTAATGCTTCGGTCCATCAACCGTTGGCACTCGTTCTCGCCCTCCCTGAGAATGGGGAGAATTGGAATAAGCCGATCGGGAAGTTCCTCCCACTAACGGAAGAAAGTGCGATTCACTTACTCGGGAGCACACATGCAGATCAGGCGGCAGAGGAACTTCAGCTTGCCAGTCACCTCTCCGCCGCGCTCCAAATTAACCGTGTCCGTGTGGACGATGTCAATCATATCCCGTTCGATGTCACCTACGATGCCGATTGGAAAAGATGCCTGAGCCGCGCCGATAATCTTCTTTGCATAGGTGACCGCAAAGGAGAGGCCGCAATCTTTCACCAAGCTGCGCATATCCTTGGGCTCCTTCTGAAAGCTGAGGCTGGTGTTTGGCTTGAAGTCGCTGACGTTGACCTGATCGGGCGCCAGCTCCATTGGAATCTTGCCAAAGGTGGCGGTGATCTGCAGCTTGTCGGGATTCGTGAATTGTTCACTCGGGGACTCCACATTGGTGACGACAAGGTCAAAGACAAAAATCGGCGGGGGCTCCTTCTTGGGTTTGACGTCCTGCCCCTTGGACAAAGATTCCTTCAGGATACTCATCTTGCGGAGGAGTATCGGACTTTCACTGTAAGAATGGCTGGCTATCTGTAATTTTGTGCTCTGCCTGTCGTGGGCTCTTATTTAAATAATTTTTGTACTTTTAATTTTTTTAAAATGTTTTTGGATAGGACTGTACTACTCTAAACGTTACAATAAAACTGGAAATGCGACAGGCAAATAGGGAACGTAAAAGCAAGACCATCTAAGACTAAAGCTAAATATAAAATGGCCAGAAAATATTTATGACAGCAGAGCCTTGATTTCGCGAGCTCAGGTAGTTCGATGGGGTTCCTTCCTTTGGTTTTTAGAAGCTTATGCAAAATAACAGAAATAGTTCGTAAAATCTTGACAAGCTTCTTGAATATTTTTTAAATATAAACATAAATAAATAAACTAAATAACTTAGATTACTATTTATTTATGAAGATAAATCATCAAAAAAAAGAAAAGACGGAATATGCTATTGAAAAAACGTCACTTTTATTAAACGATTGTTGAAGGATAAAAATCCTTTCTACTTATGTCGATGGTATCTCAGGCATCTTTGGTATCTCAGGCATCTTTGGTATCTCAAGACCGCGGTCCTGACCAAAATTCATGTCCATCGGTCCAAGGGTATGGTATTCATGGTATTCATCGGCATGGACGGAGGCCAGGACGACGATGAGGAGGAAGGCGAAAGCGAAAGCAAAGATCTTCATCGTGGCTGATGTTGATGCATTCTGATGACCGGCAAGCTCTTTTATACTTACTCGCTGGCTTTCAATTTCTGATTGCTGGAACTTCAGACTTGCGATATCGCAGATGCGGGTGGTGATTCGGGCGAATTTTAACAGGTGTTCTTTTTAATAAACACCAGTCACTTGAGAAGTTTTGGCAGTTGTTCTTTGTGTCAACAACTGAACTAATGCTTTCTTTCCAAAACAGGTTGATTAATGACTGTTATTAATATTCAATTGCTAGACTTGTAATAATATTCTTCATTAGACTAAAATTGTTTCTTCTTAGGTTCTAAAATAACTTTTAAAAATATATATTTATTTATTTATATAAGTCTGGCAAATGGTTGTAAACTAAGAGGTAACTTACTAAATGGGAGCTTTGGAAGGGAAAGTATCTTTTGACACAATTAAATATGGGATTCCAATTCAAAAATATCTAGGAAAAAATTTCATTATTTTCTCTCCCTATTTCCTTTTAGTATGCAAATGAAATTCAATAAACTCCATAAAATTAAGCCCAAAGTTTGTAAACCTTGCTATATATACGAGGGAATCGGGCCTATGCGTCTATATGTAATTTTTTTCTTTTGCCCGCCTTTTATTATGTAAGTTAGGTAAGCACTTAGTTTTTTAATGAGTTGAGTTTTCTGAATGCAATTTTCTGATGGACTTCTTTTTACCCCAAAACGTGCCACATCGAAGGACTATAACATTACAACAGCCTTAAAAGCATCGAAAGGTTATTGGCTTAATAGAAAAGGAATATCTTCAAAAAAGCAGTGTCCTTATTCTACATTATTTTCAGCACCTAAGTAAGGTTCAATCGAATACAGCTGCTATCTTCAATGGTAAACAGGCATCGTTTTTCCGAAATTTACCACTTTTCTCCTCAATTAAGAATTAAAATATGCTATATTATAAATATATAAATATAAGAAAAGACCAAATTTGTTTTCGAATAAACGAAGTTTTTATTGAATGCTTTTATTGAATTTTATTTTTTTCCAAGATCGCCGCTTGGCTTTCCAGTCAGGAGTTAATGATGGCCGTGACCATGGCTGACTGGGGCACCGTAACCACCAGCATGTCCATGGCTTACAGGAACGTTGTGACCCGATCCATGGCCTGCGGAAGCTCCGTGTCCACCCGATGATCCGTGGTGACTAGACGGAGCCTGTGGCTGCTGGCCACCAGGAGTGGCCTGGACGGAGGCCAGGGCGCAGATGAGGAGGAAGGCGGCAGAGATTGCAAAGAACTTCATCGTGAGTGTTTTCGATGCATTCTGAGGACCGGACAAGCTCTTTTATACTAACTCACTGGCTTTCTCCACCTGCTGGAAATATAATTCGTAAGTTATGGCACTTATATCAACACATTGGCGATCCCCCTTTTTTTAAATGCCGGTTGCTTTAGCTGTTATTGCAGTTTTTTTGTGCAAGCAATTAATAATGTTTATTGGCCGGAACAGGTTCTCTAATGACAAAAACAAATAATCGGTGAATATTTTGGCAGCCTACTTTAAGGCATACAATTATATATCTACTATCTTAGATATAAAACAGCTTGGAAATAAACTTTCAAATTAGCAATATTTTTTGAGGAATTATTAAAAAATATCCTAAGTTTCGAAATTTGTTTCAAGAAAAATAATTTTATTAATATCCCTTTTTATTTAAATTAGCTATGTGATAGATTTGTAAACATTTTTCATTTTCCCCATATCATACTATATCACCAAATTAAATGCATGTACTGCAATAAAACAACAAAATTGATTTTTTTCATTTATAAAATGCTTTATTAAAATATTTTGGAAAATAGATTTTATAGTATTTATCAGTATCACTCACAGAAGTTGTATTTTATTATTGTCGAATTTTCTTTTAAATTGTTTTCGATAATTTAAGCAAAGTTTGCTTGGGTAGTATTTTTTTAGCTATTGCGCAGTCCTTTTTTAACATTAATAGGTATAATATTTAATATTTGTTATTTATGTTAAAGCAGAGGAAATAACTTGTATAGGACTTACATCTGAAATTCTCTTTGTGGATCAGCAAAAAATGATCGATTAAGTGCGAATAATTTAATTAATTTGACACCCCTAGCTATCTTAAAATACCCATAAATTTTAATTACATCATTTAACTGTGCAATATAAAAGTTTTATTTTTTAAATGACAACAAACTGATTTTGTGTTGCTCAAAGTATTGATCAATTTAAATCCTTTGCGTTGCCATCTTTTGTTTATTCAAAAGGTCGGTGTTAGAGTCCTATTTTCCTACAGTCCAGCGAAGGGCTTTGCCAGAGATGTCATTGGGAGTTGCCTGGACGGCAGCCAGGGCGAGGAGCAGGAAGGCACACAGAGCGAAGATCTTCATGTTGCTGATGACGGAGATTGTTTGATGCACTCTGGTGACGGGGAACTCCTTTATACTAAGTTTCTGTCTGTCTGAAAACTAGTTTATGTAATTAGCAACAGAGTGATATTATGCCCCGTTATAACAAACAATTACTGCTAAATGATAAGGTATAATATAATAGATGTGCAGAGCTGTCTGGACAATGCTTTGTGGGTATCTTATAGACGAGCAAACTGAGTTTTCTAAATGTGATTTTTATTAGGTATTTTATTATACAATTCGTGCCACACGTGTTCCCAAAAAACGTTATTTTATCATTATATCTTATCGAAAACTGGTTGCTTTGTGACTAAATATGAACAAGTTGTTCAACTGTACGCATAGTCGAGTTTCGATCAAAATGTATTATGTCTTAATCATTATTTCAGTGAACTCACTTGTCTTATTTACAATAAGAGGCAAAAAGCCCGAGCCAGGAGAATTAGGAAAAGGTTTTATCCTGCGGTGCGTTGTATGTTTGGCAGTGGAAGTGGACGTCAGTCAGGGCGAGGACCAAGAAGGCTCACAGAGCGAAGATCTTTATTATGGATACTAAGAAAGCCCCTTACATACCGGGATCCGGCTGAACCAGTTAATTAATTTCCATATTACCTAGTTTTTTGATCTGATAATTAATTCAGAAACTGTAATATTATTAAGAAACCTGCCACTTTTAAATCTTGTGGCTTAAACAACTGTATTATTGTTTACCCAAAACAGGTTGTATTATTGGCAAACAGAATTCTTAAAATAAACAAAAACATTTATTTTATATAACACGGCTTTATTCAAATATCGAGAAAAATAGGCTTTCATGTTTTTATATCGATTTGGCCCCCCAAAGTATGTTCTGTAGTGCAATTTCTTCAATGTGTCTGCATATCCCGAATATACCGAATTCCTTCAATAACCAGTAAAATGTTAGGAAGGTTCTTGCGTAGTTTAGATCTTCGTGTATGAACTTTCGATACTGGCAAACTTCTGTTAAAGTAGCACACACAGAAGTTGTATTTAATTAATGAATTAATGAATTAATGAATTAATTTTTTAATTGTTCTTATTAATTTAAGTAAAGTTTGCTTTGGTAGTATTTTTTTAGATATTGTTATTCTCTTTGTGGATCAGCAAAAAAAAGATCGATTAAGTACGAATAATTTAATTCATTTGAGACCCCTAGCTATCTTAAAATATCCATAAATATTAGTTAGATCCTTTAACTGTGCAATATAAAAGTTTTATTTTGAAAATGACAACAAACAGATTTTGTGTTGCTCAAAGTATTGATCAATTTAAATCCTTTGCGTTGTCATCGTTGGTTTATTCAATAGGTCGGTGTCAGAGTCCTATTTTCCTACAGCTACAGTCCAGCTAAGGGCTTTTCCAGGTCGTCCTTCTCTCTTCTCGACAACTTTGGGAGTCGCCTGGACGGCAGCCAGGGCGAGGAGCAGGAAGGCACACAGAGCGAAGATCTTCATGTTGCTGATGACGGAGATTGTTTGATGCACTCTGGTGCTGGGGAACTCTTTTATACTGAGCTTCTGTCTGCCTGAAAACTAGTTTATGTAATTAGCACATAATCCATACTTTATAAATAATTTTTTTTGGTTCGGTATCCTATAACAACAGAGTGATATTATTCCCCATTATAACATACAATTACTGCTAAACGATACGGTATAATACAAATAGATGTGCAGAGCTGTCTGGACAAGGCGAGAAAACTTAGGTTTCTATCAAAATGTGATTTTTATTAGGTATGTATTTTATTAGACAATTCGTGCCACACGTGTTCCCAAAAAACGTTATTTTATCATTATATCTTATCGAAAACTGTTTGCTTTGTGACTAAATATGAACAAGTTGTTCAACTACTTCAACTGTACACATAGTCGAGTTTCGATCAAAATGTATTATATATTAGTCATTATTTCAAAGAACTCACTTATCTTATTTACAATAAGAGGCAAAAAGCTCTAACCAGGAGAATCAGGAATAGGTTTTATCCTGCCCTGCGTTGTATGTTTGGCAGTGGAAGTGGAAGCCAGTCAAGGAGAGGACCAAGAAGGCTCACAGAGCGAAGATCTTTATTATGGATGCTAGGAAAGCCCCTTACATACCGGGATCCGGCTGAACCAGTTTATTACTTTGCATATTACCTAGTTTTTTGATCTGATAATTAATTCAGAAACTGTATTATTATTAAGAAACCTGCCACTTTTAGATCTTGTGGCTTAAACAACTGTATTATTGTTTACCCAAAACAGGTTGTATTGTTGGCAAACAGAATTCTTAAAATAAACAAAAACATTTATTTTATATAAAACGGCTTTATTCAAATATCGAGGAAAATAGATTTTCATGTTTTTATATCGATTTGGCACCCCAAATTATGTTCTGTAGTGCAATTTCTTCAATGTGTCTGCAAATCCCGAATATCCCGAATTCCTTCAATAACCAGTAAAATGTTGGGAAGGTTCTTGCGCAGTTTAGATCTTCGTGTATGAACTTTCGATAGATAGCACATACAGAAGTTGTGTTTTATTAATTAATTAATAAATTTTTTAATTGTTTTTATTAATTTAAGCAAGTTTGCTTTAGTAGTATTTTTTTAGCTGTTGAAGCAGAGGAAAGGACTTGTACCGGGCTCACATCTGAAATTCCCTTTGTGGATCAGCAAAAAAAGATCGATTAAGTGCGAATAATTTAATTAATTTCACATCCTTAGCTATCTTAAAATACCCATAAATATTAGTTACATCCTTTAACTGAGCAATTTACAGGTTTTATTTTTAAAATAATAACAAACAGATTTTGTGTTGCTTAAAGCGTTGAAAAATTTAAATCCTTTGCGTTGCCATCTTTTGTTCCTTCAAATGGTCAGTGTCAGAGTCCTACTTTCCAGCCGCCTTGCCAAGGGATTTGCCAGAGATGTCTCTCTTCTCGACATTGGGAGTCGCCTGGACGGCAGCCAGGGCGAGGAGCAGGAAGGCACACAGAGCGAAGATCTTCATGTTGCTGATGACGGAGATTGTTTGATGCACTCTGGTGCTGGGGAGCTCTTTTATACTGAGTTTCTGTCTGTCTGAAAACTAGTTTTTGTAATTAGCATATCATCAAAACTTTATAAATGATTTTTAAGACATTTCTAATTGAATTGGATGTCTGGTTCGATACCCAGTAACAACAGGAAAGAGGGATATTGTAGGCCAAGGCGCTAAGGGTATCCTACAGTCGAGCAAAACTTAGATTTTTATCTATGCAATTATTAGAAACGTTGTGCCACTCGTAAAATTGTGTTCGTGTTCCAAAAACTCGATATTTTATCATTATTTTTTATTGAAAACTGGTTGCTTTCTGACAAAATATGAACAAGTTGTTCAACTACTTCATAGTAGAGTTTCGAATAAAATGATTTATTTATTATGTATTCTCCATTTTTCGGTAAACTCATTTATCTTAGTAATATTTTGTACAATATGAGGCGAAAAGTTGTAGCCAGGAGCATTAGGGGTAGGTTTTGTCCTGCCCTGCGTTGTAGGTTTGGAAGTGGCCTGGACGACAGTCAGGACGAGGACCAAGAAGGCTCACAGAGCGAAGACTTTCATTATGGATGCCTTATTTAATTAGCATATTACTTAATTTTTTGTTCTGGGTGTTTGTTGTTTTTATCTGATATTTTTTATGGTTGTTTGTTTTTGTTATTATTAAAACCTGCCACTCGTTTAAATTGCGACTTAAACAAATTCAACATTATTCTTTCTCATATGAGTTTGTTTTGTTGCTAAACAAAATTATGAAAATAAACAATAGCACAAAACAAAGACGGCTAAATGTATTTATTTCTTGGACTTGGCTAGCATTTTTTTGATAATCTTCTGCGAAAGACCCTTCCACCCTGAGTTCCTGAACCGATGTGTATCGGTGGCGTTGCGAGCTGTTCCTATGCGCAGTGGAGCCCCGGCGCCCTCGTTCCACACTTTGGGATCCCGCCAGGCGGCGGAACTGCCGTGCTGACCACCGCCTCGATAACCATATACCCCGTCCTCGAACACCTTCTCAGTGTGGCCGCCGAAGGTTGTGCCCATGTAGCGATCTCCGACGGCGCAGTCAACTGCCTTGTAGTAGGGACTATCTGGCACGGGATATCTGGGAGGCAGCCGAATCCCCGTCTGCGTGCTGCGGTTCACCGTATTGCAGATGGACTTTCTGGGCCAGCGAGTGCCCGCCGGCGGAGTCACATCCAGATCAAACTCCAGGTCGCTGACACTGGTGTCGGTGAGCACCAGATGCTCCGGGCATGGCTCGATGAGGCGAAGCTGGCACTCTC
Organism: Drosophila nikananu; assembly: GCA_008042635.1. NCBI lineage: Eukaryota > Metazoa > Arthropoda > Insecta > Diptera > Drosophilidae > Drosophila > Drosophila nikananu. Next base: position 3,402 of record VNJV01019283.1, on the reverse strand, counting down.
TCCGGAACGCCTTCTTCAGGTCCAACTTCTCCAAGGCGTCGCGACAGGTGCACACATTCAGGGACTTGTGGCAGGTGCACTTCTCGAAGCCCTGATCCTTGAGAGCGCGCTTGATCTGGCGCAGGGTCACCGCCAAGTGGCTCTTCACGATCCTGAAGGTGATAGGCTTTTGCCTCTTGCCCAGGTTGGCCAGTGGACGCAAGGTGACAAAGATGTCGCCGTTCCGCTTGCAGACACTGAGCACGGGTGTAGCCATCTTCTGGCGGTGGTCTTCATCGGAAACTATCCTTTGGTACGTGGGCAGGTTGCGCTCTCTGTACATCAGGAAGTAGCGCATGACGTGGCCGGAGGTACGCAGAATGGCTCCTGGCCGCCAGCCTTTGGTGCGGGCCTCAGCTGAGGCGGTCCAGTTCCAGCCATGCCGCCGGGACACCACGCTCTCGGGCGCCAGGCAACGCTTGTGGCCTGCCTTCTTGCGATGGTGTTGCTCCCGGGACTGGGACCTGCCTCCCTGGTACAGCGCCTCGGTCAGCTCCTTGATGGAGCGCCTGGGCAGCAGCGCCTGGGACTGACAGACCAGCTTCTGTGCCGACAGCTTCTTGGAATCGTGCAGCTCGTACAGGTACTTCATCTCGTGGAAGACCCTCGAGAGGTAGGGAAGGTCGTCGCCCTGGGACTCAGGGATCACGCAGAAGTCCTCGCCAGTGCCGGGATTTGGAACGCCTAAAGGCGGCCCTGGCACCGGAGAGCCCTGGAAGATCTCCTCGCACATCCTGCGAACGCGACAGTGAGCGCATATTTTGCCCTTGGAACAGGTGCAGCGACAGGGTGGGCACTCGTCTCCCTCGCTGGTCTGGTTTTGGACCTTCCGTCGACTCGAAGTGCAGGGACCCAAGCAGAATTCCTCATCCCCTTGCGGCACCCTGGGCCGCGCCAGCTGCTCGGCCATTATCTGCATCGCCCCAAGTTGTTCATTCGAACCCTGTCTGGGCAGCACGGGAGTCGTCTTCGTGTTGCATTGGGGACATGGCGTATACTTGGGCAGCCAGGACATAGAGTACAGGCAGACGGGACAGTAGCGAATCGGCTTCACTCCGGGAAGATCTTCAGGCTCCGATCTGAGTGGCACTGGGATCCGGCGCTCATCTTTGGGTGTTTTGGGAGAGGGCGTCGACGTCGGCGGGTCCACTGCGCGTCCGCGACAATCCACGCGCTTCATCCTCTTGCCCACCGAATCTATGATCTGAGAGTACTCCTCGGTAAGTTTTTTCAGGCGACTCAACGAGGGTTTCTGCTTGGGACAGGGTTCATCCCCTGGGAATGTGGCGCGACGATTGAGACTTCGGTAGCGCTGGAGGTCCAGACTGAGGCGCTCGTCGCCCTCTTCCGCTGGGAGGTCGGTGCAGGGATCTGAGGGAATTTGCAGCAGAGGGTCGGGATCTCCAATGAGGAACATCACGTCCTGTGGATTGAAGGTAGGTCCTTGACCCGAGCAGCTGGCGCGACTTGATCTCCTTTGTGGATCTTGGGGTACAGAAATCAGTGGGGAATCCTCGCACTTGAGGGTCAGCCGGAAAAGAATGCTAATCGAACCCACGACATCGGCGCGACGCATTAAATCCACGGTGTCCTCGAGCAGCAAGTCGTTCATGGCGGGGTTTATTTTCCCCAAAAACTCTGTCGGGAAGGTCACATAGGCGGCGCCCAGAGTAGACCCCTGGTAGGACGCGGCCAGCTCCACGCCCAACTCCTCCAGACTGTTGCGCACCTTTTCCGGCGCCAAGAGGAACTCAAATTCCCGATTGGCCATAAAACCGCTAACGTTCACCCGGCTGGAGGTCAGCTTCAGGGTCGTGCCCATGAACTTCAGTTTAACTATAAGCTGCAGCGGCTCCTTGAATTCCACGCCGAAGACCTCCAGGTGGGTCACGACCGCATCGAACAGAAAGGGAACGCTATCGTCCATTTCCGAGCTGGTGATACTTTGGGTTCTTCGTAATTCCGAATGGTAGAGAGTAATTAAACACTTGGAAAATGTAAAAGCTGGAACAGCTAAAAAATTAAGGTAATTGAGGGGTTAACGCCAGAACAGAGCGTGTGTGTAAGTGAATTTATTGTGTTTATTTAGATGACACTTGGGTCTAGGCAAGTACTACATATCGAGTGGGTAACTCCGCTCTCAAAATATTATAGAAAATATCATTACTAATGATTCATATTCAACGAATTTCTTAATAAGAAAAACTTTCGCCTTTACATATCTTATTTATTACTATTGCTTTATTTTTCCAATTGGTATAGCACCGAATATAGATTTATCGCACACCCAAAAAAAATGGATTTGTATATCGTCCATAGATCAATACTATACATCGTTGACAAAGGTTGATATAAAATACAGCTTTAAACAATTAAATTAGTATTATCATCTATATTAAGCTCTAAAACAAATTAATGGCAAGACGTCATACTGTTTTGTTTGTATTTCGTCACAAAACAACCAGTTGCCGATTAAAAATAATACAGTTGTTTATAATTACAGTGGCAGGTTTCCTAATATTTATACTGTTCCTAATCAAAGCCAACCGAAATTGAATTAGAAGCTGGGGAACTGGTTTCGGATACTGGTATAAAAGATACTCTTCAGCCGTCACATTGCATCAAAATTTAACATCATGAAGATCTTCGCTCTGTGTGCCTTCCTGCTCCTCGCCCTGGCTGCCGTCCAGGCCACTCCCAAAGTGGTTGAGGAAAGCAACATCAGCACGAAAATCATAAAGTCATCGGAGGGAAAGTAGGAGTGCAAATGCGACTTCCTGTGGTGCTTTCCAGTCAAAACGCTTCAATAAAATAACGATTATTTTTGTTTGAGTCGTAGTGAATATATTTTGGTTTGAAAGTACTAAGTTTATACAGTAAACAACTTTGAAATTTCTGGGCCACTGGATCACTGGATAGCCCAAAAGTTTTGACTTTGACCCTAATGAACAATATCGATGCGGCCGGGGTCAAAGCCCTTGCCTCTTCTGGGAACCTGACTGATCTGCGGCGGCGGCCCTGCCATGAGGTCCCGGCGCCGTCGCTGGAACACCGTGAGACCATCGGGTCCTTTGGCGTTTAGCTTGGCTGGTCGCGGACGTGTATCCTTGCCCTCGTTAGGATTCCATGGCCGCACCAGGGTGCCCTGCGCCTGCAAGTATTTAATCATGTTAGGGCCCTTCTTTTTCTTCTCCGCAGCATCCAATGCCGCCTGCTTGGCAGCCTTGGCTGCGTCCTGAGCGGGTTTGAGCATTCGTTTGGTGTACCGCACCGGGATGGGATCGTTGTTCCCAACTTTTCCCGTGTCGGCCTTACGGGGAAAGCCTCTAAAGGGTCCGGTTGTAGTCTCGCCCGGTGGTACTT
>VNJV01019277.1:0-52738 GCA_008042635.1 Drosophila nikananu | reverse complement strand
TGAAAAATTGTAAAAAATTTACAAAAAATTAGTAATCGAGTTTTGAATGCAGAAAAGTTCTCCTATAAAAACCAAGAAGAAAAAACCAAACTAGACTGAAATCGGTTGAGTTTTAGCCAAGTTACGATCAAAAAACCATGAGAAGGTTTGTGATTTTTGACCAAAAATGGAAAAAGAAATTTAAAGGGGTTCCATCGTCAAAATTATCGAAAATTTATTAAGAAATTATAAATCTAGTTTTTAATGCAGAAAAGTTCTCCTATAAAAACCAAGAAGAAAAAACCAAACTAGACTGAAATCGGTTGAGTTTTAGCCAAGTTACGATCAAAAAACCATGAAGGAGTTCGCGATTTTTAAGCCAAAAATTTATCCCATTTTTTTTCATCGTGAAAAATTGTAAAAAATGTACAAAAAATTAGTAATCGAGTTTTTAATGCAGAAAAGTTCTCCTATAAAAACCAAGAAGAAAAAACCAAGAAAAAAACAAACTAGACTGAAATCGGTTGAGTTTTAGCCAAGTTACGATCAAAAAACCATGAAGGAGTTCGCGATTTTTAAGCCAAAAATTTATCCCATTTTTTTTCATCGTGAAAAATTGTTAAAAATTGACAAATAATCGGAAATCTAGTTTTTAATGCAGAAAAGTTCTCCTATAAAAACCAAGAAGAAAAAACCAAACTAGACTTTTAGCCAAGTTATGATCAAAAAACCATTGAAGGAATTCGCAATTTTTGAGCCGAAAATGTGACCCATTAAAAAAAGAAATCGTCCAAGTTGTCAAAAATTAGAAATCGAGTTTTGAATGCAGAATTATCTCTCTCAGTGGAAGACCCTTTCGCTGAACCCCCACATGACACCAACTTTTCGCCAATATTGTGTGAAATTGGTAAACCTTTATTGTGCTTTGACTTGGTTTCGATGTCTTCTTGGACTTGGTTTCGACCCCTTCTCGGCCCTGGTTTTGATGATAAGATAGAGTTTTTGCAGTAGGGGACCCTTCGAAGGATCTGGAAGAGACTCGGCTGAGACTCCTTCGAGGCGACAGAACTCCTTTCTAGAGATTGCTCCTGCGAAGACGACTGAAGCGACGCAGCTGATCGCGACGTCAGTTGCGCATGCGTTTGCGCCTGGCCTCCACGACGGCTTCATCTCCCAGTCCAAAACCTGGTCCATCTTCGTATTCTCGTCGCAATTTTCGTGCTCGTCCCCGTGGCCTTTTGGCTTCCTCTGCACGGGCAATGTCCATCAAACGCGGATCCATCGGCTGCTCCGTCTTCAGCAGATGATGGGCCAGGGAGCGAGCCAGCCGGTCATCTTCGCGGCTAAAGAAGCTAGTGGCAACACACTCCCTGGGGCAAATGCTGGCCAGCTTGGCCATGCGCCGTACATACAGATCCAGGGACTCGGGGAAATCATAGTTGATCACATGCCGTATTTCGGGCAGATCCATGCCGCAGGACAGCAAATCGGTGGTGATGAGGATGTTGCAGGCGCCCTGGCGAAACTGGCGCATCGACTTATAGCGATCGAGGGCGGTGCGACCACTGTGAATGCCATTGCAGGGGACAAAGACCCGGACGAAGGTCACCAGCTGGTCGACACTGCGGCGTCGCTGGGTGAAGACCAAGATCTTGCCGAGACTATCGCTGACATCATATATGGTGGTCAGTTCCGCCTTCAAACGCTCCAGCTTCTTGCTCGCCTCGATGACCATCACACGCTGCTTGATGGACGCGGAGAGCCGCGTGGCGGATTCTATATCGATGCTGGCCATCTCGCCGATGCGAACCATGGTATAGTCGTCGCCCATAAAGCGACGGACAACACGCTGAACGGTACGGGACCAGGCAAGGGAGCTGGCCAACAGCTGGGTATCGGGACGCAGGTGCCGGATAATGCGCACAATCTGACACTCCAGGCCGACCTCAAGGATCCGATCGATGCCATCAATCACCACAAACAGGCACCGATGGAGATCCACCAGCGGCGGGTCGCCATCATCATACTCGTCGTCATCGCAATTCCTTTCCAGGATGTCCAGGATGCGGCTGGGTGTGGTCACCATCAAGTCACAGCCCCCCAGGTGAAGGTTCTCCATAACCGTCACCTGCCGTTGGGCGGCGCCGGCAATGCAGGAGATTCGCATCCCAGGAAAGGCAAAGTCATCCACCGTCTGTTGCAACTGAATGGCAGCATCGCGCGAGGCCACCAGGCACATGACCGAGGGACCACCACCACCCATCGATCCGGGTTTGCGGCTGCGATAGATGTTACGGATGCCGGGCAGCAGAAAGGCCAGTGTATGGCCGGTGCCCGGACTGGAGACCATCATCACATTGCGGCCGGCAACGGCCAGGGGCCAGACCTGCGCCTGGATGGGCGCTAATTCGGCATAGCCACGTTCCTCCATCTTGCGGCAGGTGAACTCCGGTAGGCCGATGTCACGGTAACAGGTCACTGGCGCCAGCATCGGGCGCTTATCCATGCTAGCCACCGTTATGTGATGGCGTTGACGGTACTGTTTCACTGCCTTCGGTGTGTCCAATGCCTGGGTGACGCGAGTGCCAGGACGGGAACGGGGTGGGGAACGGGAACGGGAACGGGAACGGGAACGGGAACGGGAGCGAGTGCGAGAAGAGCCGGAGCCATTATCATCATCCTCTTTGACGGGATAAAAGCGTGGCCCTGTCACTGGTGTGCGGCTGCGAGTCCGCCGCCTGGAGTTACCTCGACGACCGTGGGCCTGGCCGTTCGGAGATCTCTCATCGACTGGGCAACGGCTCCTCCTGCTGCTCTTCGGCTTGACGACTGTCACACTTCGCAGGGGACTGCGACTGCGATACTCTGGACGGTCGGGAGTGCGGTAACCGTGAGTCCAAGTCCTGGCTTGGGAGTTGCGAGTGCTGCGACGAGATGGGGCAGTGGATCCTGATCCGGTTGATGGCGAAGTGGACGAACCGGTGAAAGAACGGATGCCGGATGTCTTGGCAGATGAACGTGAGGATGACCGGGATTTCGAAGAGGATTTTGAACGGGATTTGGAAGGGGATTTGGAACGGGAAGATGAACGGGAAGATGAACGGGAAGATGAACGGGAAGATGAACGGGAAGATGAACCGGAAGATGAACGGGAAGATAAACGGGAAGATGAACCGGGGGATTTACGGGGGGATGAACGGCTGGATAAACGGCTGGATGAACGGGAATCCGATTTGGAAGACGAGTTCGATTTGAATGTCGATGCAGCTGAAGATGATGAGGCCTTAGCTTCGCCACTATCATCGTCAGACATCAGCGGAGAGTATCGGGTGCTGGTTTCCTCCAAGCTGGATTCATCGGAGGAGGAGGAGGAGGAGCTGCTGCCCTCGTTGGTGGCATCTCGCTCACGGGCCCAGCGGCGCTGCCTGTGTGCCTTCCGCTTCCGGGGACGCGACTGGGCAGGATCAGGTTGTCCGGAACCACGTGTCGCCGACTCGGACGGTGGATCAAACTTACTCACGAGCGTGGAAGATGACTTGCCAGGGTGCACGGACATCGCAGACGTTTTCATAGTTGTTTTTCATTCACATTTATCTTCAGGTGTTCTTTTTAGCGCTTTTCCTTGTTCTTCTTACGGGGTTTTCTTCAGTTATTTAATTTTCCTTCGGCTTTGTACCTCCCAAATGTTTTCACTCCTCGTTTTGCTTGTATTTTCTTTTTTATTTTGTTTGAAAGGACTTTTTGACAGTTTGTGGCGATGCCTACTTCCTAAGCAAAAACGAATAACTGAACCGACAAGAGTTTTGGGAAAACCCATGCCTACTTCGGGAAAATTATTTTAAAAGCGTAGCCGTTTTTCATTTGAAAACTACAGAGCTTTTTATTTGAATTATTATGTAAAATAAATACGATAAAATGTATAAATTTAGAAAAAAATGTTTAAAAAATTATAGAAAAAAGCAATAATAATCAGTGAAAAAAATATGAATAAATTTTTTTTTAAATAAAATAAAAAAAAAATATGCATAAATTTTTTTTTAAATAAAATAAAAAAAATATATATATAAATTTTCCTTAAAAAAAAATAATATTAACAAAAATAAAATAATTTAAAATAATATTACATATTTCTATATCTTATTATATATTTAAAATTAATATATTTTTAATATATTATATAATATATCACAAACAAATACACAAATAAAATTAATATTTTTAATATAAATACGTATTTGTTTGTGATATATTATATTGAAATATTAAAAACACGAATTTTTAAGAAGTGCTTTATTTTAATAAAACTGATGCAATATTTGTTGATACTTAACTAGCCGCTATAATAATCTTTAATGTTATCTTTAATTGACTGTTGTTCTTGATATAAACACCTAGAAATATATAGGTTTTTACCATACTTTATAGTTTTCTAAAGTTTAAATACAATTTCCCATACTCTCCATCATTCCAAAAATCCCAGATACCTACGGAAGTAAGGCATATCTAGCTTCGCTATGGCTTATCTACGGCTATAATTGGTTGGTCAATTAAAAGCCTTCCCTGGTCGGTCGGAGCGTACTTCTTATTTTTATAAATTTTTGAGTTTATCAAATTCAATTAGCCGGCGGAAGTGGCATAAGGCGGAAAACACTCGGCAACAAAGTTGCAACACAGAATAAAATGCGAAATACATAAAGACTCGATGATGCACTCTATGCAATAGAGTTCTAACTATAGAAATATCCGTATAATTAACTAGATAAATTGGCAAGCAATTGGCCTGTACAGATCGTTAAGACAATTCGCTAATGATCTGCCAAGACGACGGCTAACGATCGCCCAGCCTCTCCTAACCCCCACTCCTGGTTTTTGGCTAATTGGCCCCCCTGAAAGTGGCCATCAAAGTGGTAATTACGATCGTCGTCGTTTTCGTAGGAATGGTGATGAAGACATCACAGAGCAGCACTGCAGCTCACGAGAAGGGAACTACTTCCAGCTGTCTTATATGGTTTTTGTTCGCTTATTTGTGGGGAGTTTCAATTAAAGTTCCATTAACGCTTCGCGACACACACAATTATCAAAAATTATATTTATGCTTATGACATTTCCGGCAGAGAGGCAACTCCACCTCCTTTCAGATTTCTGCGGCCGCATCCCGTGAGTCATTTTTATTTATTTCGAGACAGCGTCAGACGACAGAAGATCAAAGCGGCATATCCATCACCATATCGAGCACTCGCCGAGGGATCTGGACAGGATAGTTTGGAGGTGTGGGGATCAGGAGGGGAGCAGAGTGTTGCCAGTGTGCCCACTGTGCAGGTGGAGTCGCTGTGTGGGGTCACAGTGGGTAAAGGAGTTCTCCTTCACCGCTTACATTAACCTCAGCTCAATAAATTATATAGGTATGTATAATAAACAAATATACATCATAAATACTTATACATAATAAACATTATACAAAATAAATTGTTATAATAAATAATACATATTATACATTTTAATTTATATTTATTTCTTTTAAATGTTATGTAAATTTGAATTTTTATAACGATTTACGTTTTTTCCAATACGCTTAGTAGTTTGTTGCCACAAACAGGGTTGTAACATTGCCACAAACAGGGTTGTTAACAGACATTATTTATAGTGTTGTAAAGTCATAAAAAATCAAATAAATATACAAAAAAAATAACCAACAAGAAATCAAATGCATAAACTTAGAAAATTTAATTATTTTCTTTTAGAATACTCTTCATATATTTAGAATTAATAGAAAACTTAATAAAAAATAAGGTTGAAATCATTTAAAACTAAGCCAAAATAGCATTTACTTTAATTCCTAAAGCTTTGCTGTGCTAGTTTTTTATTAAATTAATAAATCTGGATAAATAAAAGGCTTGGAAATGACTCCTTTACTGTTTTGTAATCTTCTGAATACAATTAAAATATCCTGCAAAGTAGTTAATATAATAATAAACATGAAAGTAAAATGTATCAGGTATATTTTTACTATATTGTATCAACTACAATATTTTTTTTAGTAATTAAATAATGAAAATACCTCTTAAGTCCCTGTTTTTTCATTAGAAATTCTCCAAAAACTATGCTTACAAAGGGTTAAGCTGTGAATACTCTCCAAACCATGGATTCTTCTGGCCAAAATACACACACACACACTGACTGGCCACATAGAACTCCTTACCAACTCCTCAGCTCGCAGCAGGAGATCTCTTCTGTTTTTTTTTTTTCATGAGGGCAAAGACAAGGCAAGGAAGGCGCATACGGATCCGATCTCGTGGCCGATACGAGTCCCCACAAACTGCTACATCGGGCCAAGCACCAACAACAACAAGTCAAGACAAATTGTCTACGGGTTGAGGTCTTGCTATTGGCCTCCAGCGTGACGATGTCGGGTGCTACTGGCGCCACTCAGCGCCAAGAAAACCAAGAAAACACAAAGAAAACCAGAGAAAACACAGCAGCACAGCGAGGGCCACAAGGGCGGAGGAGGTGGAAGATGTGGAGCCAGGTGAGGATTGGGTGCAGAAAACAGAGGCACAGGCACACAGGCAGAGGCTGAGGCCGAGGCAGGGTGCTGTGGTTATGGCATGTGCCACCAAAAACCAAAAACCAAAACCAAAAACCAAAACCAAAAACCAAACCAAGCATTCTGTCTGTGAATTGGTTAGTGACTTTAAAATGCTGAAGCTAGAAAATTGGTTTAAAAATGTATTTCTTAAGGGAAACTGTTGTTATATAGAAAGAAAAGAATGAAATGTGCTTGTGACAGGAATGGCCACTAAATGCTTAGCTAGGAGCCTGATGAAAGGATATACGGAGAAAACAAAGAAGAAAGCATATACCAAATTATACAAAAGCCAAATATTTAGCTAGAAAAAAGTTTCTTAATAGAAACTATAGAAATATAGAATACTCCTGTGACAAGAATGGGCACATCCTTTTAAGTTTGGACCCTGAGAACTTTAAAAAAAGAAACCTAGAAAAACCTTTACGAGCAGTGGAGAAATTGTTTAAAATATGTAGTTCTTAACAGAAACTAATTAAAGCACAGGAATGATCACTACATATTAACCTGGAAACCTGCCAAAAGGATATAGGAGAAAATAAGGCACAAAACATACAAAACCATGTTTTGGGTTGAGAACAAAAGGTCCCCTTCTTTTGTTCTTTGAACCTAATATCCTTTTTCAAGCTACCTCTTTTTAATTAAAATGGTACATTATTTTGTACTTTAACAGACCTATCATTCCTAATTCTAATTTCTAATTACTTTCAGCCATCAAAAATGTTTTCCCTTGCAGAGATTTGCATTTGTTTCCATTTATTAGCTTGGCTGCATTAGTCGAGTGCCTCATTTATGACATGTTCGGCCTGAACTTTGTTCTCAAAACGCTTTTCAGTTAAGCAACCTGAGCCACCTGAGCGCTTTTGGCTCAATGAACCGCCCCGCCCCCTCCCAAACCCCCCTTTGGGTGACCTCGTTTCCAGGTTGTTGCTTTTTCCTGGAGTGCCCGAGAAGTCTTTTAGCCAGAGAAATAAAAAAAAAAAGAAATATATGTATATATATGAGGTGGAAAAATGTAAATCTGTGAAGCTCTCTTAGCACTCCATAAAAGTGTGAATTTCTCTGGCTTTCTTCTTGCCCATTTTCCCATTTATACTTCTGATATTTTCCGCCCATTTAAAGTTCGTTTGCTTACCTTGCAAAGGGCCACGCCCGTGTCCAAACGATCCATAAAGTTCTCGGCATTGATGCTCAGCTCCGGATAGAGGGTGCTGAGCCACTCGGCGAGATCCTCCTTCATGGCCTCCAGATACTCCTCGCTGGACTTGAAGGGCCTGTAGGGCCGTGCCTCCAACATGGCCATAATGTCGTTTACTGGGTTTTAGTGATTTCCAAAAAGGGAACTTCTCCTGGGCTTTCGCTTTTTGTTGTTCAGTTTTTCGTTGATTTCCTAATTTTGTTTAGAGTTCCTTTTCTAGCAAAATTTCGTTGGATTTTCGTTTATATTCGGGGGCATTGCGTCTTGTGGTCGGAGTTTTTCCTTTTTGAGCTGTAAATAAAGATTTAAATATTTATTATTAAAAAGGAAATTAAATTTTTAAAAATGGTTTATTGTAAAAGGGTTTTTTTACAAGTATTTTTCTATCAAAGAACTTTCCTGCGTTCTTTGGGTCTTGTTGATGGATGCCGGGCAATCGCAGATTTGCCAGAAAAATGGCTAATAAATTATAAAAAACACAAATGTTTTTCTTTATTTTTTTTGCGCACAAAATAATTCAACCCCGCAGAATACATGGAAAATAACAACAAACGGCGAAAATTTATGATTGTGCCACTGCAGCTGACATAATTATGGGACACAAAACCGCAACGGCGGCAACAGTGACCGCCGCCAGCGGCAACAGCAGCAGCAGCAACAAAAAGCACGGCTAAATCAATGCACTCAGCCAAATGGGAGAGGGAAGTCATTAAACAACATAAAAAAAAGTAGCAAGAAAGTGGCCTTAATTATTCCTAAATTCAATGATTATCAAAATCATTTCTTATGTCAGTTTTTTATAGAAATTTCGAAGTAAAGAATGCTGGTAAGTCTGGCTTTTAATTCCCAAGTGGGTTTTTTTTTCCTAAACTTTTAAGACAGCAAGGAGGTAAATTTGCTTACAATTTCAAGATTACTATTTATAAAAACCGCCTTTTTTTAAAACAAATGTGTTGCCTTTTGAGGGAATAATATTTTAAAATGAAATTTAATACATGATTTTATACAAATTTACCACAAAATCACTTCAAATAAATATATAAATAAATATACATATATTATATATATATTACATATATTATTTTTCTTAGTGCACAAATAAAATCAATACATAAAACATAAAAGTGACTCGCGGCACAGTCGTCTGTCGGTTACTTGAAAAAGCCTCAGACTCAAACTCGGCAGCGGTACCTCCAACCTCTAGAGATTGGTATTGGACTGGGACTGGGACTGGGCGCCAGGTTAATGGCGGCATTCCGCTCATTAAAAAACTGGCACCTACGATATATACTTTTAAAGATATACATATGTATATATATATATTCCAGCAACTAATTAGCTGTGAACTGTGAACTTCGAGGAGGAGAGAGGAGAGAGATTAATGTCGGGATGTTTATCGAATTATCGTTGCATAAGGATGCCTTCCAACAAAGCAAAAACAGGATCCGTGACCTTGAACAGAGTGGTGGCCCGCCCAACAAATTAATCCTTACCAGAGATTAAATGAACAGGAAATCGTAGGGGAAACTTTATTTTAAAGCTGATTTTTAAATTAAAACTTGTAAAGAGAGTGATGGAGAGTTTCAAAAAGATAGTAAGTGATTAAGCTTTTAACTAGTAGGAATAACAGAGATATATATAATATATATAATAGCATATTATTAATATTAAGCTCTAGTAAAGATATTTGTTTTTAAAATTAAATAAGCTTTTATATAAAATCCATATCATATTTCCCCCACTTCTGCCTCTTAATTCTTTTTTGCTGGTTATGAAAAATATTGTTTCTAAATAAATAAATACAACGTGTAAAAAACCATAAACTAACTAGCCATATTAACATTAAATTCAACAAAATAACGTATAAACTCTAGAGATGTTGAGGCAGTTTGGAAACATATAAAAAACGCCTCTTTTCCGAAGCAATCTTCCTAGGTGTTTCCTCATCCTTAGAGTTTTTATTTTATGCCCTTATATTTATACTTAATATTATACTTAATCTAGGCAAAGAACCGTTTTTAACCTGCTGTATAACATATAAGAACATTTTAAAAGAATATACCAGGAGTATACAAGAAAATTACCAGGAGTATACCAGGATCAAGCAGGAATATTTCAAAAATATATTAGAAATATATACTAGGTATTTACAAGGAATTACAAAGAACTTACCAGGAATATACAATGAATTACCAGGAATATACCAGAAATATACCGGGAATATACTAAGTATTTACCAGGAATATACTAGAATAATACCAGTAATATACCAGATATATAAGACTAAAGGACCCCAATTCGCTGGGATTTCGAAAAGAAAAACATTAAATACATTGTATGTGTTTCTCATTGACTTCAATACTGTTTCTGTGTTTTAAATGTTTTTGTAGCTGTTTTATAGTTTTTTTCTTTGTTTAACTTTAGCATTTAATGCTTTTGCAATTTGTTGTATTTGTATTTCGTATTTTCCTCCATATCTTACTGTATTTTTGTGTATTTAATTCAGCTTCGACTTGGTTGCATTAAGTGTGTGCCTTGCGTAACGCCGATTGGCCGATGAGGCTCGAGGCTCGAGGCTCTCTACTCTGGGGCTCTGGTCTTAATTAAGGCGCAACAGCGTTTTATTTTTTTTGGCCAACACTTACGTGCATGTTTGGGGAATCCAAGTTGGATTTAGAGATTCAGAGATCGGACAAGTACAAAAGGCTGGCCATATGTGTGTGTTGGCTAATTTGTTGGCCATTGATGAGGGACAAGCAAACGGATTGCCAACCCGACCCCGGGTGGTGCCCAAATTCGCATCTCATCTCCCCGGATTTCACTTTTACATATATGTATATATTTATATATATATACATATTGCCTAGATCGATCAGTGGGTCCAGTCAGTGGCGTATTCACAGTATTCACATGCCACGCCCCCCTGCTGACTCAAGAAAAAGAGTCGCAAAAACGCAAAAAATTCATTCGAGACAAACGAATATGCAAATGTACGCTTCGCTGGCCTTTTGTTCAAATGATTAGCGGTATTTTTGAAAGTGAATTTAATTAAAAAAGTGCGCACCAAGCACAGCAACACACACCAAACACACCATACACACAGGTAGTTTGCATAGGATGCGTCTCCATAAAAGACTAGCATTCCATTCGCAATCTCCCTGTCTTTATTTTAACTTTTCTATTTATTTTAGGCAATGCATGGCTTTAACTTTTCATTTCTAGCCTTAATCAGAGGTTTTTATACAGATGCAGGGTATTATAGTTTAAGCCTTTTCTTCTTGGTTTTAATAGGAAAACTTTTCTGCATTTAAAACTCGATAACTAAGTTTTGGTACATATTTTACAATTTTGACGATGTAACACCTTACATTTTTTCTGCAAAAAATGAGATACATTTTTGGCTTAAAAATCGAGAACACCTTGCGGGTTTTTTGTTCATAAATTGGCTAAAACTCAACCGATTTCAATCTGGTTTGGTTTTTTCTTCTAAGTTTTTGTAGGAGAACTTTTCTGCATTCAAAACTCAATTACTAATTTTTTGTAAATTTTTTACAATTTTTCACGATGAAAAAAATGGGATACATTTTTGGCTTAAAAATCGAGAACACCTTACCTTGCGGGTTTTTTTTTTTCATAACTAAAACTCAACCGATTTCAATCTGGTTTGGTTTTTTCTTCTTGATTTTAATAGGAGAACTTTTCTGCATTCAAACCTCAATAACTAATTTTTGCTAAATTAAAAAAAAAAATTATGATGTAACAATTTTACATTTACTTATCAACGGTCTTACTAAGCTTACACTTTACTTACTATTAAAAAAAGTATCTTTTTAGAGTATTACCAACAATTCCTTACTTATTTTGAAAAGCTGTGACAAGTCAGAAAAAAAACGCCAAATAAAACTTTAAAAAATCACCACAATTTCCCACAACTCCCAACTATTTTTCGTATTTCTTTTTCATTGTTTTTTCCTCCTCCATCACCACAATGGAGGCCAGAGACAAGTGTGAATTGCTGGAATGACAGTAAAAGTGATCGAGAGTGTGAGGCCAGCTATGGCTATAAAAACAGTGAGTATGGAAAATATGTTATAAAGGTAACACATTCAATTCCGTTTTTGTTTTGTAGTTGTTGACTTTTTCAATTAACAATTACAAACGTCGCAAAAAGATACGGAGTTTGATTGCTCTTGCATTCGTATCTTTCGTATTTCGTATTAGTAGTTGGGTCATGCAGTCGGGTTTCCCAACACACAGAGGTTGTTTTCAAGGGGATATATCGATACTAAAGAGGCTAAATACGACCATAGAGTGGCAATGGAGAAATACATACAGATATCTCTTACAAATCCTAGTTTAGATGGAAAATGTTGTTAATTTAAGCAATTCATATATTTGTTAGATCAAGCTCAAAAGCCATAGATTATGAGAGGCAAACGATAAAGCGATGAAATGAAAAAATGAAAAGTATTTTTAACATTTTTGTTGACATTTTTTATCCGAAACTTTTTTATTACACATTTATTTTTAGTCCCAGGTATATTTTGTAATAAAAAAACTGATAAATAGTTAATATATAATTTATGAAATAGTAAATTACGAATGAATTAGTTTAAATAACAACTAATTATCTAAGCCGTGCACATGAATCTGCAGTTTGCACTTTTTTCCCAGTGTCTTCTCCCCAAAAGGTTATCCTCAATCAATTCAATCACACATCTCACTTCTCTCACTCCCCTCTCACTCGCATCGTTTATACCCCATATATGTATATATATTCCCCCATATTAAACTTTTTTCATACCATGCCACCCAAAACGTTCAATGACACTTGAAGCGACAATCAAAACGATTTCATTTCGAGGCAACAACATTCAATGGGGAGTTTGCTTCACACTCCCACAAAAAAAAAATACAAAAAAAAAGGCATACAAAAATACTCCCATATATGTACGAACGATATATGCAATCTGAACTTGATGCACTCGCATCTGTCAGAAAAATTTCAGTGTCGAATATGGACCATGGGCCATGATTTGACAGCATGTATGAGATGCAGTGCAGCTCTCGCTGTCGAGAGGATACCCATTCCACCATAAAGTAACTCGTTCAAGTGCCAAAGTTATTTTCACAAGTTATTATCTATCCATTTTTCCATTTTTCAGCCATTGAGCCGGCAACAACAATGGTAACACAAGCACTCGACACGAGAAAGGAGGTGAGTTGCCTCTCTCCCCAAAAAGAGTTTTCCCTCCTAAACCTAAACCCTTTTTTTTTTGTTAGCTCTTTTGCATACAACAAACACTCCTGCACTCCTGCACTCCTTTTGTGGAGTCTCCGCCCTGCTTCCTTTGTCCGTTGATGCATTGTCATCCCCTGGCACATTCCACATCGCAAAGCCCCTTCCTTAAGTACGATGATCATCATCATTGTCAGCCATCAGGCGTCATGTCGCGTCGCGTCGCGGCATTGCCATAAATGTCAGCACTATATATCCCTATTTTCCGCCACCTCCTAGATTTTCCCATCCATTTTCCCCCTCAGTTTTCTCCACCCTAGTTTCTCCCTAGTCGTCGCTCATTTGGTTAAATGCACTTGGCGGAGGAGTTTCCATTTTTTTTCGAGGCTTTGTCTCCGTTCCATTTCGTGGCGGCATTCATGGCTAAAATCAATAGACCAAAGGCAGAGACAAAAGGCAAACCGGCGGCGCCACTATGCCATTTTGTAGTTAAGAATATAAGATATATACATATATATAAAAAAAAAATAGAAAAAGTAAGAAACTATCATAGGAAAATTACGTGCACAGTGGTCAAGATCCAAACTGAATAAATAATAAGCTGTAAAGTAGAGAGAGACAGAGAGAGAAAACAACATTCAAACTGATTTATGCGACAAGATTTAAAAACATCGAAAAAGCCAACACGATACGTTTGGCTTGAAGCCTTTTTGCATATATTAATACATTTCAAGTTGAGCATACAACTTAAATATATGTTATTAGCTGGGGGAAATAATTAATTTTGATTTGAAACAATATTTATGCCTCTGATTTGATAATTTATTCATGAATTTCTTCATGGAATTTTGAGTTGAGGCACAAAAATGTGCTTTTAAAATAATTATATGTCAAATAATATATCACAAATATAGCAGAGCAGCTTAAAGATTGTCTCTGGTTTGATAATAGTTCAAGAATATTTGGATATATTCTTCATCGAAATTATCACAGAGCAGCTCTAAAATATCGAATTTGTAAGCCTTAGGTAGTCAAGGAACCTAAACCAAATATATGGAAACTTAAAAATATCGATAGTTTTTAACACTTGTATTAGTTTTAGATTTCAAGGATCTTCGAACCACTGCCTGATGAGTACTTATACTTGAATATACATATTCATTAGCTACTTTGCATTGGGGACACTTTTCTTCTATCTTTTTTTGTGGAGCAGTGTCTAGTCTTCATGTGTGTGTGTGTGTGTGTGTGGGAGGACGACGACCTTGGACTAGCTGAGCAGCCAGGCGAAAATTGTGAGGGAGCTTAGCTGGCATCGGGCCAAAACTAAAGTTCACAAAACTGACTCACCCTGAGCAAATAATCTTGTAAAAATATAACTCCCTCGCTAGATATTGCTTGTACATTGCAGGTAAAGATTGAAAAATACAACGGGAGAGGTCTGTTGAAAGAAGTTGGGTTTCTTTTCGAACCTAAAGTAAATCATGTTAGCCTTCTGAGGCCGCTAATACCATTCGAAGGGGCACAAAGAATCGTTTTAAAAAAAATCCAACCAAAGAACTACAAAGCCACAAAAACTTGTCTCTGAATTGACCGCCTTTTTTTGTGTTGAAAATGTCGCAGAAACTTAATTTACAATTTACTTTTTTGCCTCCGTCTGAAACGAAGAAAAAAGATACAGAAACCAAGACAAAGCTGCGGACAAGCTAAGAATTCGAAACAAGAAACGCAACTTAAGCTCTGCGTAGGTTTCTTAAGTAACTTCAAATGTTTTGATTAGACTTTAAATGACAACAACAACAATGGACTTTAGCTCAAAGTCATTTGCGCAGTCGCAGTCGCTGTCGGCATCTCAGTGGCGCAGTGTGGGCTGAAGAGAGGGAAGCTAGCGAGAGAGCAGAGAATATGGGGTTGACAGCTAGGAGAGAAGAATAGAGAGTTAAAGCGCAAGTTAACGGTAGTTACTCAGTACTTGACACTTGTTACATACTTCCAGGCGCTCAATAAATATTTCTAATTTCTGGAAACTATATAAAAATAAATAGAGAAATAAAATCTATTCGAACTACAAGAAATTCTCACTTCATAACAAAACGTAGAACTTATCTAACTAGAATTAAGAGGTGGAAAATTAAATAGGCCATTGATATTCGTCGCAAACACTACAATTCCAAGTAGGGTATGCCGGTCATATCTTATCTTTTGATTCCATCAGTCAATGAGGGGGAAGGGGGGATTACTAGAAAGGTTTTCGCATTATCTAAGACTCTCTAGCAGCCAGCACCTGGCTTTACTTACTGGTAATGATATATGCTTATAGATATTTTTTTCTATATATTCCAAGCTCAATGACGTAATGGTAGGGAGACTTTAAGAGTTATTTTTTGTTTCTGACTTGCCACTTCTAATGTTTGTCTCCCTGTCTCTCCCTCTCCTGGCCGCCCTCCTCTCCCTCTCCTCTCTCTCCTTCCGCCCCGCCCACTGTCTGACTTTCATTAAGTATGGCTTTAAGTTGGCTTTTGTGTTTGTTGAGGCGACTGTTGCGTTTTTTTTGCTTTGGTGTCTGGCTCCGCTGATTCTACTTCAACTGGGTACAGTGGAAGACGCAAAAATATGGAAGGCAGAGTGTTATTAAGGCAAGGTAGGGTTAAGGAAAAATATGAATAAAAATATGTTTATAATTTCTAAGGATACTTGGCTCTAAAGTCGATAAATAAATTTACAT
Organism: Drosophila nikananu; assembly: GCA_008042635.1. Lineage (NCBI taxonomy): Eukaryota > Metazoa > Arthropoda > Insecta > Diptera > Drosophilidae > Drosophila > Drosophila nikananu. The sequence goes on along the minus strand of VNJV01019277.1, from coordinate 37,017 downwards.
TTTAACCTTTACTTTACCTAACTTACTATTTTTCTGGAATACCATAACTTTTACTTTAATTGTGATATTTTCCAATATTTTAGAATTCGATACATCAAAGTTTGAGATATTTCTTATATAAAGTTGAGTGTCATATTTCCGTCAACATAGCATATCGCACGTTTTTTCTTGATATACAATCCTAGTTGATTTATTTTTGGAATTTTGTAATATTTCAACAGGTGCAATTTTTTTCTACTTCGATATTTCGTTTTAAAAATTAAAATAGTATATTTTAATAAACAAAAATATAATATTTTTAATGTTTAAAACCAAATACAGGACTAAAAAATTGCCACCAGTCTAGGTTATACACTTACCGAACGCGTGCTGTATTGCTGTTATGTTGTTGCCTGCGTTTTCGTGTTGTATTGTATCGGTGTAGTTGTTGTTTTTGTTGTGGTTGGCGATGCTGCAAAGTTCTCGCTGCTGCACAACGCAGGCCGTCTCCCTCTCTCTCTTCCACGCGCTCTCCTCACCTTTTGGAGTGAACCTGAAGCGCAGCTTTCCGCTCTTCGGTCTTCTCCCGCTCTCTGCTCTTGACCTTGAACTTGTGCCGGGTTTACTTTTGTTTTCTTTGGTCGCCTCGCCATCACTTATGAGTTTTTTTATATACATTTTTTTTTGTTTGTTCCCCCTGCCCCCTTTTTGTGTGTGTGCGTGTCTTTATTGTTGCCTTTCTTTTCGGGCCAGGCCTAATCAGGCTTAATGCCGTCGCCATCTCGCATTGGAGGGCAGGAGAAGAGACCTCTTCTAAGAATCGCACACCGTAAGGGCAATTCTTCGGCATTTATGCAGAAATCGAAGCGGAGCGCTCGATAAGTTCCAATATGCTAAGTTTCAGTTGGGATTTCTTAAACATTCCTAAAGAGATTTTTTCAATTCTCAGAAGATTGTGAATCTTAGAAGATTGAAGACAAATAAAGGTATCAATCGAACCCACAAATCTACAAATAATGACAAATGGAAAATTATATATCAAGCTTTTAAACTTCCAGGAACTTTTTTTTTGGTTGCAAATCTTCAAGATTTCTCAGTGTTTTCGTAAACAAATTTTTAAGAGGCTTTTTAATTTCCAGAAGATTTTAAATAAATAAAACCCATAAATTTCATTGTAATGACAAATACAATTTATTATCTTAATAATATCTTTTGAGCTCCAGAAGATTTTTAATAAATGCAAATTAAAGTATCTACCAAACCCACAATTCTTTAAAAGTAAACTCTAATTTGGTAAACAAAGTTAGCTATTAAAGTTGAAAGAAAACATTAGAAATATCTGCAAAAAAATAAACTTGCCAAAAGATTTCTTTATAATTTATGCAGAAATCGAAGCGTTTCTCTCTAAATCATGTTGTTAACTTCTTAAAATAAGTTAAATGACATACGTTGCTTAGCTAATACAAAAGAGTCATTAAAAAAACTCGCAACCTTGCCTAGAAAACACACAAACTAGTTGCAAAATACACACAAAATAGTGAAAAAATGGCATTGACAGAGGTGTCAAAAAGGTTTCACCGATTAAAGTCAACCTATTTGCACATGGTTAGCATAAAAAATATGGTTAAAAAGCACACTGACACTGTACTTGGCAAAAACAGAACGTAACGAGTGCTTATATCACAAGACTTTTACACCAAATCCCACGTATTAGTGTTGGGAATTATTTGAGCAAGTTCTTTTAGTGAAATACTTATGATTTTATCGTTTGACACAGTGACTCGGTTCGTTCGAGAGGTGGCTAGGATTACAGCCAGGGGACAGAGAGAGCCCCCTCCTGGACCGACCTGGTCCAGTGGGTTACAGTGTCCAGTGTGGGAGCTGTCCGGGCACGGGACTATCTAATGACAATTGACATTGGCCGAGCGACACAATTGCCACATATCCAGTGACAATATGGCCAAGAACAAAAGTGGCTGCTGCTATTGAAATGGAAACCGAGACCGGACCAGAGCACACAACTCTCGGACCAGACTAGACTATGTTATGGTCGGAACCGTAACCAGAACTCAATGTGGAACTTGAACTGGATCTGGGCCTGCACATAATTGGCAATTGTCCGTCCCGGGGGGGCCTTCATCTCCATCTTCTCAAGCTTCTAGCGCTAGCATCTCCGTTTCCATTGCCATTTCCATTACCATTACCATTTCCACTGGCTTTGGCTTTGGCTTTGGCTTTAGCTTCAGGTGAGAGTTATGCGTTGTTGTTAATTAGCCATTTACGGCCCGGATCACCTGAGAGACCACCTGAGATCATCTCATAACGAGGTCAAGACGCACAGCACAGCACAGCACAGCAGGAACCAGGCCACGACCACGACCACGGGTAAGCTGTATAACTAGAGCACTTGGTGGGGGTTACTACATACATGTATGTATGTATGTAGTAGGGATCCCCCCTTGAACTCTCTTGTAATTAGTTCTTTGAATAACAAGTGTGGGTTTCAGCTATCGCTTGGCTGCCACGAAACGCACTGTCCCTAAAGACAGTCAAAGAACTCCCATAATTGATATGCAACACGCATGGCCATGGATCACTCCAATTTATGCATCGAAACGGCGATCAGGAAAACAAATCCCAAACTGCGGTACTTGGACTTTGTCGTGGACTTTTGTGGGTCTGCCAAAAGGGAGTGGGAGTGGTGATATAGCTGGAGCTGGGCTTGGAGCTGGAGCTGGGGCCGACATTGAGGCGTTGATGTCAACGTGCCACCACCATAAACAACTCAATTCGATCGTTAATACGAATACGAATGCGAATAATCGGTTCAATCAACTGTTGGAGCTGAAGAGTTGACGAGCTGGAGCAGGAGGAGGAGCCGGGGAGCTGGGGAGCTGTTACTGGAGCTGCTCCCCACTCTCTATGGCCGGCACGTGATCTGCAGACCAAATCTGAATGGAGAATTTATGAATGAAGCCAGTGTTCGAGCGAGTTTGGTTTTGGTTTTTGGTTCACTTCAGTTCATAGCTAGGTTCTAGGCTGTGCGTGAGCGGGCAGCCACTGAGAGAAAATGTTATGCATATACAAAAACAATCTCTTAAAATAATTAGGAATTTCATAATTATAAAATTATAAAGATACAGTTTTTAAGGCTACAGTTTATTCATATTTTTATATATGTAAAAGCTTTGTTTAACTTTCTAGATAGTTCATTACCTTGCTTTGCTAAAAGCAGTTGGGAATTATATTGCTTTTCATAGGTTAATATTACAAAATAATAAATATTTGTACTTGCATACAAATTTAAGGTCTATTACATTACAAAACATGTTTAAAAAAATTATAAATCATGATTTACATGAGCGTTCTAGCTAGAACTACTTGAGAATTATATTTATTTTCCTCAAAAAACATAATAAAGTTTATAAATAAATATTTATCCAATACATAAATACATATTTCCTCTTCCTACAGGAATGCTTTAAATTATCCTTAATATTTTCCCCTATCTTCGTTTGAATTTATATTTTAATAAATGTTTTATGTATCCCACTTTTGTTCAGTGTGCTTCAAGAGGTAGTTTCGCTTTCTACAGATGGCTTCTAGGAGGAGTCTGTGAGCTCTTCTTTTGGGGTAAGGAAACGGTTGTTGTTGACTGGGTATCTGAGTATCTCCTTTGTATCTATGAAGCGCTTGTATCTGTATCTGTATCTGTTTTGGCACGCATGTCGCGCAACATTGCTGCTGTCTGTCTGTCTATCTGTTGTCGACTGACGCACTTTGTCCGTCTGTCTGTACCGTGCGTGGCTTAACAACTTGAAATTGTGGCATAAACACGTTCTACAATTTCCGGCATGAGTGTTGGGCGTTTTTGTTTTTGTTGCTGCTCGTTTGCTCATTTTGCTGTTTTGTTGTTTGTTGTCGCCGTTGTTTTTTTTTTGTTTATTGGGTTCCCATTGATCATCATTATCCGTGAACACACAACACTATATAGCTCTGAGATCGTGCGATCGTAAATCCTCAACTCGAAGCCGCTCTAACACTTTTCAGGCCACAAAGAATGGGCCAGCAAAAAAAAAAAAAAGAAGAAACGAAAGAGTTCTCCCTCAAAGGAAGAGGAGGAGGAGTGTGTGGATGTGACCAAAAATATCCGCCTCCCTTGGGCTAATGTCAATGATCCATTCGAAATATAAAGAAAAATAGAGAGGGAGAAAAATAGAGACAGAGAGAGAAACATAGAGAGAGAAAGAGAGAGAGAGATGCTATTTGGGAGTCTCGTTCCGTTCCCAGGGCTATTTATGGCTAACCTTGTGGCTCCAAAAAGGCAACTCAACACAGAAACAGCCTCTCGCTGCAGGCGATATTTTTGGTGTCACATTTAGAACAATTAATTAGTGTTTTGTCTTTGTAGTTTTGTTTTGTTTAATTTTTTTTAGATCAAAACTTTTCAAGAGTCTTCGTATCGAGCGAGTCGCAACGATCGGGTGACCTCAGTCAGGGTCAGAGTTATATATGTATACCGTTACAATACTAAGCAGAGAAACAAAATTCTATAAAAAAGCAAGCTTAGAAACAGGAAAATTGCATTGCCAAATTATTTAGTAAACGAGTATTTGGGTAGGGTATAATAATATTAGTCAGAAGCTCAGAACACAGTGAAGGAGAAATTTCCTACCCTATAAACATATATATTATTGATCAGCATCAAAAGCCGAGTCGATCTAGTCATGTCTGATAGAAAACAAAATTTTAAAAATTTGAATACATTTTTGACGGGTTAAATTATTAAAATTGTAAAAAAAAAATTAAACAAAATTTATTTCAAAATAAAATAAAAACCTGTATGCAGTTTGATTAGCCTTCTAAAAACAAACTCAGAACAGTTTCCCGAATTCAAATTAATGTGTTTTTCGCTTAGTTATTATATTTGTAAGCTTTAATTTGACCAAAATTGTATAAAACAAATATTTAAATTTAATAATACTTTCGAGGTATTATAATATCAATCTGAAGCACAGAACAATGTGAAGGAGTCGTTTTTGACCCTATAAATCAAATTTATTCTTGATCAGCATTAACAGGCGAGTCGATCTAGCCATGTTTGAAAGAAAACAAAATTTTAAAATTTTGTTAAAATTTTTGGGGGGGTTAAATTGTTAAAATTGTAAAAAAGAAATTGAAAAAAAATTAATTTCAAAATGAAATGAAAACCTGTATGCAGTTTTATTAGCCTTATAAAAACTAACTCAAAACAGTTTCCCGAATTCATATTAATGTATTTTTCGCTTAGTTATTATATTTTTAAGCTCTAATTTGTCAAGAATTTTCATAAAATTGTTCTTTTCTACTGACGGGTTGCAAAAACAATATCTTTTGATAAAAATTCTTTATAGAATTAATTTCTTACACAGTAACCGAGTATTTGTGTCTTTTTCAGCTTATTTATCGATAAGCTTATGTTATGGTGCTTTTCTGCAAAAATCAATTAAAATGTATCGCTGAAACTTCTATAGTTCATAAAAGCATAATTGAAACTCAAATTCCAATCTTCTCTTTAAAAAATTTACCATTTCAAATGTTGCTTAATATTTCAACCCAATATATATAAAAATGTCCAAATACTAGCGATTTAGCGCTCCAGTCATGTGCGCACTTCCAAATGGGATGGTTAACGAAAATTGAAAATAAATTTACTTTCGATTTCGCTTTAAATGAATTTATGACGTGGGCCCTTTAAAGAGGCTAAGAGCAATTAAAACTGATCAAGCTGCGACCCGCAATGCGATCGCCAAGTCGAATCATTAACCCCCGCCGACGACCGAAACAACAACATCATTTCTGTGATAATGATCCGGCAATCAAACAGACAGACAGAGAGACAGAGGGCTTAAAACAAAGCCAAACTAGTGTGAATGCCAAAGTCATGTCAAATGGCCTAGACCAAAGACCAAACAAATACCAAAGACCAAATATCACAGACCAAATTCCAGATCCAAGGCGCCATACAGAGACTCAATTTCGATATTTCGTAATTTACAAAGAGAAACAAAAATATATATCCCAAGTGGATTGGAAACTGTCATGAGAGCCCTCGAAATAAAAACACAGCAGGTGAGGTGAGGGCCTGTGCCGCTGCAATCAATTAGTTTTTTGTGATGAACCCAAAAATTGAGTCCATTGCATGATCATTATACAAGATGATCGCATTATCAGCTCAACTTTGACACACTCGCAGCACAAATTACACGGATATATATGGCTATATGGCATGGACCTAGTGGGGCTCAATTAAGCGACATAATTGGATCCGCACACGATCGCTGGCTCAAACCAGTTCCCCATTTTGGGGGAATCAATTTTGGAAGCCAATTGATTTGGGAGAGACACTAATTAAAGTCCAGTGGGAAGAGCAATTCCATTATTTGTGATCAATTTTAAGGGTTTAACTAGAAGTAATTGTACATATACCGGTACGAAAAGTCCCATATGATGTAATGGAATATATATATATTTATTTATTATAATATCGAAAATATCGTAAATTTGAATTTATCGAAATTTTAAATATCGAAAATTTGTTAAACTTAGATTTTTTTAAATTTAAAATATCGCAATGTTTGATTTATCAAATTTTAAAATATAAAAAAATATCTTAATCTTAGATTTATCGAAATCGTACATAAATATCATTAGCTTTGTCTTATCGAAATTGTAAATAAAGGAAAATATCGCATTTGATGTTAATTTATCGATTTTATCATAGAAAATATCCGAAAAAATTTTAGTTGATTTAAATATCTCATTTTTCTATTACATTGGTATCAAAACCAGAAGCTGTTCCTTTAACCCACACTAATGATATTTCCTTTGGCCAAAGAGTTCCTCCAAGAAATCTATTTCGATTTCGCTAGAGAGCTCCTCTCAAGGCTGACCCATTGCTGTGTTGCGATCTGCAATTGAAATGAGTTCATTGGCATCTGGTCTCTTGTGTGCGAATTGATTCATTGATCAATGCTTTCAGCGCTCATTTATAACGCTTTCAAGGCGTTCCTTTCGCTCCAGTTACTCCCAGATACACACACACAACGCACCCACGCCTCTCCACCTCCCTCTCGAATCGATCTTTGGACTCTGGCTACCATAGATCAGTTTGGCATTTCCGCATTGGCTATTTGAGCACTTGAAGTATTGTATCTCACAGGCCCTCGATCATTTACACATTTCGCATGCAAGGCAGCAGCCAGCGACCAGCAACGCCCAATGCATTATTATCATTATTGTTATTATTATTATTTCTTATTATTATTATTAATGGTATTATTGTTCCGTCATATTTCACTTGCCGGCAAATAGCTAAGAGAATCGTTAACGATCGGTGACAGGAGGCGGCAACGACGACGTCTCCGAGGCATTCTCGCTGGCGGAGGCGCCATCATATCTTCTTGCCCATTTCCATAACCATTTTCCCCCCATAAAAATAACTTTGAATAAGAAATGTGAGATGCGAAATGCGAAATAAATGTGCCCAGCTAATCGATTAATTGCCAGGGCTATAGAGGATACACAGAGAGAAAATGAAGAGGAAATAGATACAGAATTCTAGGAGTGAAGAGAACAAGGAAAGAAATATAAATTGGATATAAATATAGAGTCGTAAAGGATTGCTGACGAGGATGCTAGGCTCTCAGTCGAAACTGCATTGCCTAGAATTTCCCACCTTGAAAGCAAAAATTCCTACAATAGTAAGAAATATCAGAGGGAAATCAATAACTATTACATATTTCCCTTAATTTCCTAATTTCTTCCTTTATTTTCCGTGTACAGAAGCACTCAGTAAGCATGCTGTGTGTGAAATACCGAAATCCCCGGGAGGGGTAGGGTAGCAATAGCTCTTATTCTTTCTGGGAAAATGTCGTAACGAATGGTCGACGTGGAAATGGCCCAAACGAATTGCGTCTCGCCGATAAATGAACAAAAGAATTCGCAACGCCCACAAAATGAGGCGGAACATTTAGAATGCGGGCCATTGTCGATTTACATGGGCACCCGAAAGTGCCAAAAAGACTGCCAGGATAAGGTGGTTAAGGAACTCTGCAGTGGAGGAATAATGCTGCAAAAAGTCGATAAGGTAAGTGTGTGATTTGCTACATAAAAAATTTAGGGGAGTAAAAAAGAGATTACTCCTTGGAAGAAAGTTAAAAAATATAAAATAGTTTCGTAAGAAATTATAAAATTAGGAAAACGTATTTATTGGAAATGAACATAAAAATAAAAATATAAATAAATAAAATATGAACTCCCAGGCAGGGAAGTCCATGGGAAGTTAGAAACAAAATAGAGTTTCTGAAGAATTTATATATAGTATTCTTTGGATATTTGGGTATTTTTAATATAACAGAAACCATACTTTATTATTATTATTTACAGACCAACTGAAAGACGACTAGAAAACCCATAAAAACAAAAAAAAAAAGCCTGAAATTTTAGCTAAAAGGATTATGACAATTCAAGACACACTCCTCTCTTAGGAAAATCCCCCAGGTTTTCCCTATTTCCTGCTCATCCTTTAGCCACATCTGTCAACAGGACGAAAAATAAAGACATTTCCAGCCAGCCCACCCCCAGCCACAAAGAGAGACATGCCGCCTTGCAACATGGCAACATGCAATGTGCAACACTGCAACCGGATGGAGCAACTGTACGATAAGTTAGTGGGGTGGGGGGCGGCATTTGGGGGCGATTACCGTTGGGGGGAGGGCGAGTGGGGGGTACACAACACATCAACATTTATTGCACTTACTCACTTTAGTTTTGAGTTGTCGCCGCCGCCGCTGCTGTTATTCACTTGCCGCAGCAGCTAAATGGAATTATTTATGCAAATTTTATGCAATGCAATGCAAATGCAACTGCGAGTAGCAACAGCAGCAGCAGCGGCAACAGCAGCAGCAGCTAGCTCTCAAGAAGAAGAAGGCAGAAAAAATGCATTTTATATTGATAACAAGCATAAATCGGTGTGTGCAAAGTAGGTATGTCTCCACGAGGGTGCAGTGATCGCTCCTGGGGATGTATATATAGTACATATATTCAGAGGAAAAATGGGACATTATTATTATTAATATTATTTTCATTGAGAAACACAAATAATCGATTTTTTCGATACATTAATTATAAAAAGCCTGTCAACATATACTAAAAAGTTTGTTTGATCAAGTTAAAACCTTTCAAGATGTATTTAATGGAACTTAAGGACCACAGTTCGGAAACATACTTTTTATATTTAAAAGTACAAAATATCGATATTTTCGATAAATTAATTGACTTAATACTCCATGCTGACTTAATACCAAGATAAATATTCTTTTATCAAATTTATTCTTTGATTTTATATTTTTCTGATTTATTTATTTATATACCTATCATATTATATATTTCATATTTAAGTTATATTGATAAATATAATTCTTATTTATTTTCTAGACTGCTTCATGTGCCTTTATCAAGCATTCACTGTACTTGCATTTGCATCGCAATGAACCTCTGTACGTTTGTGTGTGAGTACTTAATGCACTTTGAGTAAGTTGGTTATTTATTTTGAATTTGTTTTTATTTATTCACTATTTTATTATTTTTTTTTTTTTGCTGTTTCTTTGCCGATTACTTTGTTTTTGCAATTTGAAACGAATCGAAATCGCTGGAAGGGGGCGTCGTCACTGTCGGCATTTTGTCAAAGGTAATTCAAAGTTGCTTTTGTGTTGCAGCGACATTGACAGGTTGCTACAGTCGCTGTTCTTGAGCTGAGCATGCGCACAGAATTTACAAACAAAAAAAATAATAAATAAATAACAAAAATTAAGAGGAAAAAAACCAATTTGAGCATGAGAAAACCCCCTTAACACCCACAGACATGTCTCGGCATAATTAAACAAATCTCTGCGACAGAAAAACAAAATACAAACAAACAAACAAACAGAGAGACATGAGCAAGCCATTAACCCATTACTGACCCCAAAACCGGTCACCTATCAACACACACCGACTGCGCGCTCACCTTGTTAATTAATGCGAAAAGCACCAACAGACAAGAAACAAATTGAAAACGCACCAAAGTCAAGCAACGAACAGCGAAAATGAAAAACTGTCAAAGTTGGAGCCGCTTGGAAAAATCCGAACTTTACTCAATTGATTTCAGGGCCAACAAGTGTTATGTGTCTGTGGCTCAGCCAAGTTTGCCGATCATTAAGTAATTACCCCAGAGACCAGAATCACAGAGTCTGTGCAAATATTTGAAAGATGTTATTCCAGGCAAAAGAAGCCAAGCCAAAGAACTTCGCCAGCCATCAATCTCAATTAGAACAACGATTTGTAGCCATCACTTTTGTATTTATTTTGCCAAAGAATGTGAATGCCAGACACGCAACAGGCTTTAGGCTTGAAAAGAAAGGCTAAGAGTGTTAAATAATATTAAATTGGATTTATAGACTTTACAATACAATACAATACAATTTTTTAATGATTTAAGAGTCTTTAAAATATATAATAAGAAAATAATCAAATAAAGAAAAGTTAGTTTGTACTAAAAGAAACAGCTATTTATAGGCTTGATAATTGTAAAACCTACGGAAAATGTATACATATATTTAAAACAATTTAATTTATATATTAAATATAACCCAAATAATTGCTAAGAGACCCCTAACATTAGTTCTCTCTCTACATAAAAGTAAGTGTAACAAAGCCAGTCATAGACCAAAGGCGTTAAACGATCATTTCCGGCAATTGAAGCGTCCAAGAATGGGGCAACACCACCCCACTTAAGTCCCCAAACTATTTTCCACTATAAACCCACTATATATATATATATATAGGTATATTAATATATATATATATATATATATAGGTATATTAATATATATATATATATATATAGGTATATTAATATATGTATAGCTATATTAATATATATATATATCATCACATGAAAGGAAAACAACAAAAGCTGAAAACTAAGATGAGGTTGGAGCGAGGACCGCCCTCCTCTTCTTGGGGTTGGAAACGGGCTGCGGAGAGGTTAAGGGCTGTAAAAACCAATAAAGTGCATGGCCTGCTCAATTGGAAAATATTTATGTTTCGACAATTTTCCATAGCCCCTTTCGGTTTGCGCTTGAGCGGTTCGGTTCAGCCCAGTCTGGGCGAAGGGCTGTCTGTCTGTCCGTGTTCACCTTTCAACAGAGAAGATTCTATTCTATTTAATTTTACTTTTATTTATCTATATTTTTTTTTTATCTTTTGGCATACAAGGAATGCACCCGGCAAGGAATCCAAAAGGGAGAGAGAGCACTGAACGATGTCCGCATCGTTTAGGGGGTTAAGGAGTGACAACGAAGTTGGAATGCTCTTTGTTTTATTTATTTTGGAGTTTTAATTTTTTTTTTGTATTGTATTTATTTATTAGATTATTTATTCAGTATCAAGAAATTAATTATTTATTTATTAGAATTTTATTAAAGAGCAAGTACAACTCTGGAAAACGCTGTAGAACTAGAAATGGCAGAAAATATCGGGATAAAATCGATAAATCTATGTTCCTATATATAAACAAGAAATCAAATCATTTTTGATATAACAAATAATAAATTTAAAAGAAAAAAATCAACTAAATTCAATTTTTCGAATATTTCCAATAGTTTTGATTTTTTAATTAAAAATGAGTATTTATCGATGTTTAAAATTTCGATATATGATAATTTTTGATGATTCCTATAGTTATACATATTCAAGAGCTATATTTTTGTTGATGTTCAAATGCAGTACATCTAATATTTTTCATCAATTTTTATATTTCAACATCAAAGCGATATAAAAACAATATTTTCCATATTTTCGATATTTAAATCTCCTTATCAGGCACGTGAAACCTTTAGCCATTTCCTGCTTTCAACAAATGTCGGTATTTTCAAACCAAACAAAATTCCAATAAATTGTAAATTAATTTCTTTATTTAGAGACCCTGAAAACCACACACATAATAAGCAAAGGCATGTCTGTCCTTGTAAGTAGTTATAAGATATAAACTCTCAGGTTTATTTAAAATATTCTAAACAATTCCTAGAGTAAGTGAAAAGCTTGCAAAGTTAGAGTATCATTAAATCAGAAAATGTAATGAAAAACCAAAAAGGAGAAAATCATTAAAAATAAGAAAAGAAAAGCAGCAAAAAGGGAAAATTCTGTGCCGTCGTCGGCGCTGAAAGGTAATAAATAAGCGCAAGATGCGGACACGTGTGCCGTTAATCCACACACAGAACAGAAGCTATATCTGCAGCAGCTCGGGGAGAAGCTGTCGGAGAAGCTGCTGCTTCTGCTGGTGCTGCCCCAGCCTCCTCTACTCCGCTTCTGGCAATACCCGCCAGCAGCAGCCACAGCTACAGCCACGCATGGTGCATCGTTCTAATTAACGTCACAACGGCGGAGAATCGGAGAATCTGGGGAATCGGTGGAATAGGGGGAATCTGGGGAAGCGTAGCGTACAAAAGATGAAAGTGTGGTTCTTCATCTGCTGCTTTACAGCTGCGAATGCATATATATATACATATATAAATATATATGTATGAATTCGTATATATAGATTTATGTACGTATAAATGCAGCAGCCCAGCCCCATGAATTGCCATTCACAATTTATATAGGGGTTAGGTCGACTTTGACATCGACTTCCATTCCAGAAACCATACCATATACCATATACCACATCCTCCTTACTCCCCCTCAGCCAAGAGCGACTCTTTCCAATTAGGGGAAACGCATTCTGGAGAGGAACACTCCGGAACTTGGGAACTCTTGAATGAAATTCAAGAAAGAAATCTGCAGCTGCAGGTCAGAGAATAAAGCAAAAGTCCCTCATAAAAGGAATACATTACTGGTTATTTTTCAAGAAATTTTGCTTATGTTAAACTTAAATTAAATTAACAAAGGGTTAAGCAATTGTAGAAGAAAATCCAATAGGAAAATCACTTCTTTTCCGACTATGTTTAAGGCTCACGATGAAAAGATACAAAAGAACAGATATGAAAACAAAAACAGATACAAATACTGAACCAAATGATACAAATTCAAAGCCTTAAACAAGATGGATTGGACGCTAGCTTATGGCTTATAGATCCCATAGAGGAAGATGGGCATCCCATGCGCTACTAACCTTGACCCAATAGCCACCAGTGCCTCTCTGGTATGCACTGAAAGCGTGCTAATTGCCAAGACTTTTCAACACGATCCAATCCCAGCCACATCATCATGATGGAGTCAAGTGTAAACACAATAAAAAAATATAAGAAAAAGCACACACAAAAAAGATGTACATACCATACCAGCAAATAAAGTTTTGTGTGTTGGTTTTTGTTTGGTCTTTGCAAATGAAGAAGATCTTCTTGCACTCGGACTCGGACTCGGGACTCGAATTGCTCCCTACATCTGGCCAAAGATACACATATATGTATATGAACTCGTAAACCCATTTTCCAGACAGACAGACAGCCAGCAGGTAAACATTACGAACTGCCTCGGATCTCAAATCAAAATCGAACTGGAATCGTATGTAAACAGCAGATAAGATAAAAAGGAATATATATATAACTCTTTGGAATGGAGCTGGCTCTAATGCCTCAACAACAGCCATATGGCGATATATATTCTGTTTGCCTAGTGACTTGCCCGGGGAGATATAGGATGACACAATGCGGGGCCGGATGTTAGATAGGTCACCAAAAAAAAAAAACAAAAGTCAAATAAACTAAAAAAAATATAGTGGGGGGAAAACCAACATTTTGGTTACATTTTTTAAGGGTAATCTCTCCCTATTTGTTTAGCTCTCTCTTCAAACCTTTAACTGCAATGTACAAGCAATAGCAAGTAAGGGAGTAAGCGAGAACCTTGCCAATTTTTACAATTGAGCGTTCTTAGGGCAGGCAAAAAACATCGATAGGTCGACACAGAATCGACATTTTTCACAGAATCGATATCGCTAATCGATATTTTAACTTTGATATATATTTACAGGCAATAAATTGATTTTCTGTTTGATAAGTCGGTACAATATTGATAAGATAAACAGACAACTAAATTCAATAAGATTTTTCTGATATTTTTCGATTAATATAATAATTTAATGTTAATAAAGTATTTCTCGATATGTTTCGATATCTAAAAATTTGTTTTATCAAAGTTTAACATATTTTTAATATATGCACTATTTTTGTTTTAATATTATCTTTAAAGTTTCTTCTTTACATATTTTCTTACCCTTTACTTGCTGATATTTATATTCTTTCTCTTTCTGCTTTAGCAGTTTTCTGTTTTAAGGGTCTATTTAATATCTACTTAAAAATCATTCTAAAATAACTTAATCTTGTATGCTTCTCTTCTACAATCTTCCCACTGTTCTCACATCATTAAAACCAAATTCCATTCATGAACCCCCCCGGAGAAAAAGGCAACCATTGATAGGGGAAGACGCACCGTATTTTTTTTTTTTTGTTAGAAAGAAAGTTGGCCAAATGCAAATCGTTCGACCCATAAAATATCCATAAATAGTTTGGAAATTAAATGATTTGGTCAATCAAGGTACGAGAGCACAATTTTAACTTGGTTTTCCGATCGTAAAACGACACAGAGACGACTTTCGGACGACGCACGCTTCGGTTTTACGATCCCAGGGCCCCAATCAAGACGGGAAGGGGAATGACAAGGTAAGTGGTGGTGCATGGTGCACACACACAACACACCAAACCCAAAGTTATTCCCTGCAGCTAGGCCCCACACACGCAGCCACAGAGATTACCAATCGCCAGGAGAAACCCGAAGACGAAGCCAAACCCTAAACCAGAGAAGCTACTAAATTTGGTTACAAATTATGCACAAGACAATAGGGAGATCCAGAGAGATCTGGGATCTGGGATCTGGGATCTGGGATCTGAGATCTGAGGATCATCATCGAGAGGCATAATGATTCAATCGGCAGCAAATCGTTTGATCTAGACGCCTTGATGGATGGCTCAAACAAGGGATCACTTAGCCGGAAAGGAGTGCCAAGTCATGGACATGAACAGCGATCCTTAGACACCAAAATGATCCTACAGAAACTCTAGACGAGACAAAAGCGAGAGTTCTAAACAACAACAACAACAAAAAACGAGGTATCCGAAATGAAATTGATTTCCACATTCAAGTGGAGATCGACACTTGACACAGTCGGGGGCGGGCAAGAGATTGCAAAATCTCCAAGAATAAACCAGAGTCAAGTCTCAAGTGCAAAGAGTCTCGGGTTTTGGGTCTCGTGGTTGGAGTTGGAGAGTATGATGAGGGCATGAGGTAACACCCAAGCTCAAAGACATTGACATAATGATTCTTGGCTCTGTCTTGGGTCTTTTTTTTTGTTTATGCCATTTTTTGACTGCCATTTGAGCCACTTAATGAGCCAAACGAAAAACACACGAAAATCTCTCGCCCACCCAGCACGACGACGACGGCTGCTAAAGGCCAAAAACCAAAACCGAAACCGAAGCCAGAGACAAAAAATTCTTAATAGCCTTTGGGCGAATCATAATTTCTGGTCAAAGAAAAAAATGATGTAAGCTGGCCAATTTGTCTTCACCTTTACGTACATCAGGTGGGTCCGATTGGCGGAGGCTACAAAATATCATTTAGGGATGTACATATATCGAAAATTTGGGTATGATATATCGACCGATATCCGATACATTAAAGTTCGGATATATCAAACTATTATCGAAAACTGTTAAGAAATTTTTATTTGATTTCTAAAATATAGAGCAAATAAAACAATATGGAAAATATAGTAAACTTCAATGTATCGAATTTGTAAATATGGTAAAATATCAATATTATCGAAGAAATGTGTGAACAATTTTTATTTTATTTTATATATCTTTTTATTTATAAAAAAATCGATATATTGTAAATATATCGATCCGTTAAAATATTGATTTATGTATATAGACTTTGGAGTGACATATCGATTATGTTTCGATATATTCATATTTTCTGACATCCCTAAAATCTTGCGATTTTACAAATTTGTATTTCTTTTAGTTTTGTCATGTTTTTATTTATTGTATTTTGGTTTTTGATTTTTTAAGCCCATTTTCTGTTTTATCTTGATATTTATTTTTTCCAATTTTATTTGCTTGTTAAATTTATTGTTTGTTATTTTTTAGCCTATGCTCAACCGTTTCTTATTCGGACATATGATCTCTTGTCGCCCCCATTTATTAAACTTTCAAGCTCGCTGATCTTTTCGTCGTTTTGACGATTTTTTTTTGAAAACAAAATAAATCAGAAAATCCCTTGATGACTAAATGCCATTAAATGTAATGAAATTTAAGTACGCAACGCTTGCTACCCCTGACCCAGTAAACAGTAAATACTATATGGTATATACACATCATAAATACATTTTTGATTAGGCCCATCAGACGACCGCCCGCATCCAGAGTTGATTTCGTTAATAGGCGACAATCGTTGGAAGCATTTAATCGGCTTCCACACACTCCCCTAACTTCTTTATAATGGGCCTGCGAAGCGGAGTGTTAATTCGATAATAATGCCTAGCCTGGCTGAGCGAAAAATAAAAAACCAATCATTATAATAACTATGATTTCACGCCTGCTTAGACAAGATTGCAAAAAAAAATAAAGAAACAAAATGGAGAAAATACAAATAAATAAATAAAATGAACATGAGGACCCCCACTGAGCCATAAAATCATTCTTGTCAGACTTTAAACAGCGGCAGTCTGAAGACTTAGTTAGGGCTTCTTTAGAAAGAAAGAAATTTCTTGAAAGAAATATTCTAACACCAGATTTGAGTTAGGTATACAAAGGTCGTGAAGGATCTTGGATCATTAAATTATAAAGGGTTATGATTTAGAAGCTAAAAAAGGTTTAAGGTTTGCAAAAGTAATAAGGCATATTTTTACTTGGTTTTAAAATCGTTCTAATTACAAGATTACTTGTTATACATCTTTTATGTAACCAACAACATCTGATCACACTCCCTCAAACTCCCCTATAAATATATACAAATATATCCATAGATATCTATAAATATACATACATAAATAAATAAGTGAAACTTTAGCATTTCATTGTCATCCATCCACTAACTTGAATGGTTTCATTTCACCCACAACCCACATGCCAACGACATGGAGCCGGAGGTGGAGATGGCGATGGAGATGAAGACGAAGTCGGAGTCAGGAATGGAATGACGATGGTGATGGGAGCCACATCATCCATCAACCGCTGGCGAGAGGGGTCTGAGTAATTAATAAACAAATAAAATGGCAACTACAATGCGGGTTCATGACCACAGCAACAGCAGCATCAGCAGCATCTCAGATCTCTGGAGCTCTGGAGATCTCTGAGATGAGCGAACAGCAAATTGCGTGCGCGAACAACTATATTTTATTTACAAGAGGCAAGGCACAAGGGGCGCCACAGCCATGGGAAATGCCTCTACTCGAGATACAGATGCAGATACACAGATGTAGCTACAAGATACACCGAGATGTGCCAACTAAGTTGCGACTCAGTCTCACTCTCTTCAGTGTGCAATTAATTGAATGAACAGCGGCGACAAAGAAACAAAAGATCGCCTCCGGGCCAGCGGGCATGAATAAAGACGAGTGAAAGAGAGATCAGTAGATTAGAGAGATTTTCCATAGAGGAATTTGCAAAAAGTTATCAACAAATTTAAGTGCGAAAAGGTCATGTAGTGTATCTTACACTGTATATACAAAAATCTATGTGTATGTCATAAAGTTGCATATTCAAAGATTCCTTCGGTGGATCTTTGGTGATAATAGATCAGTAATATTTCCAATAATAAAATATCTATGTATATTTTATTTATCAATATTTTCTGCCATCTCTAGTAAGGAGTATTTAAATCCCTTGGGAGCCCTTTAGAAAAGAAAACCACACATAAAGTGAGTTTTTGAAGAGTTAATTTATCTCAAAAGAGAGATTAAAATCTGGAATTACTTTGAAATTCCACCCTGATCCTGGGACAATAGAAGCATTCACAGTAATACCTATCAAGTCCTTTTTTCGAAATGGTTTTTAATGTCACCTTTAGCACCCTGTGATCCCCGTTGATCCCCCGTGATCTGACATCCCCAGCTATCTCTGTTTGATCAACTGCCAAACTGATCGATGATTCCAGTTCCCCCATACCAACACCAGTTTCCTCCTTCCCACAAAACCCAATCTATCCCCATTTGTATGCCAGGCTGGCCCTTTGGCGATCACTTGACACACTCTACCCCTGTCGAAATAAATAAATGAACTGTCCGAAAAAAAATAAAAAGAAAATGTGTGATTGAATCTGATGAGAAGGTGGAGAGGAAGGAAGTCGAGGAGCTACGAGAAGTCACTCATAAATATTGAAATATTCATATGGGATGGGGGGGCAAATTGGGGAAAATATATACATATGAGTATATGACAAACGACGACAACTTTCCGGCCAATCGCAGTATCTCTGTGAATGAATGAGTTTTGTGCCACGTTTTCAGAGGCCCCAAAATTGTTCGCTGTTAGTTCGTTGAACGCCAATTGAGGCGACGATACTACAATCGTGACAATATACTCGTGATAACGATAACGAAATCGAAAATGATACTGAAACTGAATCTGAAAATGAAAATGAAACTGAAACTGAAACTCAGACCCAAAAATATGCAGCACAGAGTCGCTGTGAGTCAGGCAACGATTTCTTTTTCTTTTCCCATTCATAAATATCAGAAATACATTCCCTGACCTACGACATAATCCCCCGAAGAGCCGAAAAAATGCGAGCGCGCCACACAAAAATAAATATAGCACTCGTCGCGACTATATAGTACTTGTATATATATTATATATATTTGGGGGGACTGTTGTATGGCCCGAGGCATCGTCATCGTCATCATCTTGATCTATGACGAAACTGCTCGTATTTTTATTTGTATCACGGCCAAGAGATACGCGTTTGATAGAGTCCGAGACCCGAGTGTTAACATATAGCCACATGATTCACGCAGAACACTTTCCCAGAACCAAAGTGATTAGTGCATCGCGAATGGTGTCTCTTTTTATATTGTGTATTTTTTGTTTTTCAGGGATGAATGCTTGGGCGAAGAATTCGTTTCTTGTGAAAGGATTTCCGTCATCCAATGTGATCAGAGAAGTCCTAATGCAATGACTCACAGTGACTCTTCTTCTCGGATTTAAAAAACTTTCAGATAAGACGATAATAAAAAGTATTATTTTAGATTAATGAAACTTTCTGTTCTGTTCTGTTTCCCTAATTTTTCACAAATCAACATAACCCACTTATCCCCCCCTTACTTGGAATAATATCAAGTAAACTCTGAGGGGGAATAACAATGAGAGTTCCTGTGACAAAAAAGACGCAACTTCCCAGGCTTCCCCTATATTTAACACCTTCACCGACCTCTGATGAACTTACCGATCTGCTGTTGATATATCCGTCTTGTTTGTGATCGGTTTTTGGTTTCTTCTGTGTTCTCCTGTTGATTTTCCTCAGCTGAAAGGTAAGAATAAATAAGGAACTTTAAGTATGATGACAAGAAAAATAGGTAAAACGATAGAGTATCAAAATTAGAAGCAAATATCGATACAATTGACTTTTTACAGTAATTAATTAATCGTAATTTGTTTAATATATCAGATGGATAGAATGGGAAAAGTCGGAGAATAATCAAATAAATAAAACGTTTTCAATATTTTTTAGACTATATCGAAATTTTTAAGTTAAAGGCGATATTTTTCGATATTTAAAAATTCGATATATAAAAGTTTGGCGTGCTTTATAAGCGATAAATCCATAATTTGTTGAAAATATCGGACGAATACATTTGGAATAATCAGAGAATAAACCATTGGAGAAAGTGTAGATATTTTTTAATATGTTAAAATTTGATAAATAAAAGTCATCGATATGTTCGATTTGATATAAGCGCTATATTTTTTCCGATATCTCATGATTGAATTTGCCTTTCATTACACATTCCCAGCCTGTATATAGTACTTGAATAGTATATAGTGTTCAGTTGAGTTATGCGACATGCTAGATGTGTGACATCATCGTAAGAAACGTAACTAGAAAAACGGTAAATGGAGTTTTATTTGCCTTCCACGCACGCTGAAAGCGGAAAGAGGATAGAGAGGTGGTGGCCTGGTCTAAACAAATAAGTCAATAAATAAAGGCGTTAACTTGGCTTGAATGGCCTACGTAAATATGCGATGAAAACCGACTAAAGTCGAGCCACCGAGCCACCGCGAGGTGGGCTAAAGTCTCGGACCCATACTGAATCCCAATTCCAATTCCAAGCCCAAAGCCCAAATCCAAAGACCCAGACTCTCTATCCAGTGTAGGTTTGCCTTCGCAATCGCTCTTATATATATGTACATGTAGATATATCGAGACCCCCATAGGCCCAACTATTTAGCAAGAGGAGAGCTACAGAAGTTGGCAATAAGCTAAAAGCTGACAAATGTTTGACAAGCGGAAATGGCAAAGAGAGTAGAGACATGCAAAAAAAAAAGAAAAATATGTATATAATGAAATGGGGAAAAACAACGGAAATGCCAACATTGGGTGTGTTATTTTTTTGGTCCTGTGGGTATTCCTCTTAATTAGCACAGGTAAACAATTTTATTACAAAAAAAATAGACTTTATATTTTCATAAAATATTTGAAAAATTAACTGTATAAATGAAGGCTTCCCAAACACTCAATCATAATGGTTACAACAACCAGATTTATAATTTGTATTCTAGTCTTATGTAAATAACTTAATTATTCACCCAAACATCTGCCAGCTTCTGCTATTTTTTGGTTATAACAATAGATCTTAAATACTCTTTTTCTTATTCAAATTAATCTTCTCAAAATATATTTAAGAAAAAAAAAAGGTAAATGTCAAAGACCATATTGATGACAGATTTCTGGTAATATCTTAATGTGCGACATCGCTTGACACCTTCCAAAAACCTCGGCCTCTGCGACCGAAGTCAGGTAAGAATTGGACAAGGTCAATGCCACATTTTTGTGCAGGCCTCTTGCCGCAGTGACCTTTTTCCCGGGTAGGTGGGGGTGTAGGGCAACTCCTGCTGCTGCTGTCGAGTGCGTGACGAATGCCCCGCGCATGCGGTCATCAAGGTCAGCCCAACTAGTGACTGTCCCTGTGCCGCCACCCCATTCGCTCCTCTACCGATCCCCACATAAAGGTTATACTCATTAGAACAGCTGACGACAACATGACTCAAGCTCCTGGCAAAAACAAAATAAAAATGGGAATAAAAACAACAATTCGATTGGCGCCCTGACGCAGTGGGAGGCCCTTCGTCAAAGGCAATGACTCATGGGAAATTCGTCAATGGAAGAAAGTATATGGACAGGAGGCAACCTCATGAAAAGTTGTTAAAAATTACCTAAATATTTATTAAAAAGGGAAATATTTAAACGAATGTTTTCTTTCCTTAAAACATATTATATTGTTTTAGAAATAATTCCTAAAACAAAGTTTCCTAAGGTTTATACATCCATGAAATAAATTTGTAATGTGGAAATGAAGGTACTAATTGTATTTAATTGCAAGACCTTTTTTAATTTTTAAAAGAAGAAAAAATCCTCCATAGCCCTATGGCTAGTCAAATGATTTTTACCTGATTACAAGTAAGGTAATACTCGCAGGCTTAATACTAACTATTTATGACACTATTCCGTTCCAGTGAAATGGCCTTATCTATGGCATAGTATAGTGTAAGCTTTTAGCTAGGAAATATATGAATATATAACCTTATCTCGGAGCTACGAGCTATAGTTTACAAGTATAGCCATATGGCGCCCTCTGCGGGCTTATCTTTCACTAATATACGAGTCATAAAGGAATATATCGCTCTTTGTTCGTCGATCGATGGATGCCGTTGCAAGTTCTTCCACTATAATCATAAATTGGTCGGTCTACCCCTAAGTGCTTCAAACTGGATCTGTCAGTATGCCATATTTTATGGATAAAACCCAGTATACACTCTAAAGATACTATACATACTATATACTATTTACTAAATGAGTGTGACGGCTTCGCTTGTCAGTAAGTGGGAAAAAAAACTGCAGATAAACTCAATAAACTTGGAGCTGTCACAGTTTGCTGTTTGCATTTATATACTATATATTTACATATGCATATCGGTCGGATATTACAAGTTGGTGCTTTTGAGGGTGTCCATTGCATGTGGACTTATAATTGAAAGCCCAACAGAAACAAAAAATATAAAAAACATGGTACAAAGAACAGAATATATAAATAAGCTCGACTCTGGGATACCCCAAACTGAAGTTATATTGTAACCCTACGATAAGTGTGCGATAAATCAATAAAATATTATTATAACAAATACGATATTTTTTCGATAACTAACTAAAATTTCGATATATCAAAGGTTTCCATATTTCAGATACGCTATTAAGGCTCTAGCTCGAACAGTCTCTGGGATCTAAGTGTTAATAGGTTTTGACGAACAGACGAATAAATAGTCAAATGGACAAGCGGACAAACGGACATGTCCTAATTACCTTTCCCAATAAGGCTAAATCAAGAATATTTATTATAGTATACTTTATCGGGTTGGTGATTAATCTATTTAACCGTTAAGTTGACCCAAAATTAATTATACCCCTGTACCATATGGAGTAACGGGCATAACAATATAAGTCAACAATAGAAATTGGTTCTCTGCTGATTTTCACACTCACACACAACCATCGCACTGAGTACATTCCAACACAGATATGCCCAGTATTATTGGATAAAACCCCAAGTTCCAATATCAGAGACAGTCAGCATATAATAATATAAATAATAATAATAATAATCATCACAACTGCTGCTTTTGTTGTTGTTGCTCTCTCTCGATTTCTCGATTGCGATTTTGGTATTTGGCATTTGATTTCTGTTGTTTATTTTTATTTGGTTTTTTTTCGCCATTGTGCCAATGATTTGATTTTGATTTTGGGATTTCTCAGTGTTTTCGGCAGCGCGACACGCAAATCGATGGTTGCCACCCTCCTTAACCCGGAGAAAACAGTCAGTCAGTCAGCAATACAAAAAAATAAAAGGAGAAAAACTACACAAAAAAACACTCTGAAATTTACGTTAAATTCTGCGCTTACTTTTTTCTGCACGCGACCCGAAAAAACAGCAGCGATTTTTGGTTCGGGCCCAGACAAGGAAGCACGTTCGTTATTACCAATAACGGTACCAATATCCAAGGCGGTAACCGTTTTTTGCACTCTCTCACGCACCGCACACACTCAGCACAATAACAAAAAGAAATATGTATGTAAATTAGCGTAGATAAAAGGAGAGAACCTTCACAGAAAATTTAAATGTCGGAAACGGAAGGAAAATCGGTTGTAGGAAGTTTGCAGTTTGGAGTTGGATGGACACCGCGACGACTTCGCGACACCGAAACCGCAACTCCGCCACTTGACGGGGCGACCATATGACTGGAGACAGAACTGTAACTTCAACGGGACTGCACAGGGTTGCCCAAGCGCCCACTCCTTCCCCCCCATTTCGCGGGCAGCTTCCGCGCAAGTCCTTGCCCAACTATTTCGCAGAGAGAGAGAGAGCGTGAGAGAGCGGAGGAGGAGCAGACGAAAACGCACTGCAAAATAGTTGGCACAGTGGAGGGAAAATTATAAAGGAGTAATAATTTAATTTACTGGAAATTAAATAAAATAATATTACACAATTGATTAACTTCGAATTTACAAAATATAAGGGTATTAAAAAATGCGGCAATTGCTTTAGAACTTAGTTCCATTGAGCAGCCGTTTTTTTGTCTGTAAATGCCAGGGCAATAAAATCGTAATTAATTGCCTCACACACAGTGGGGTGTTTATTGTATCACAAAAGGATCCGGGACAACCACTGTGCGCGTCGCCGACTGGAAATTATTGTAATCCATAAACGCTATCAGTGGAAGTGTGCGTATGAAAAGAGAGGCGCATGCGTTGGCGACCGCTATGTGCCATGGGAAAATGATGGAAGGAAGGAAAGCCGCCCAGCCCAACTAACTTAAAGCACAACAAACTGAAAACCTCTGCTTATAATTTCTTGTGTGTTTGCTGAAGCGAGTGTGCTTATCAGTGGGGTGTGTGTGTGTGTTGGCTCTTATCAGTTCGAAAATTGATGGACGCCCTGAGAAATTAAAAACTTGCAGTGACAAAAGACAATGGAAATGGTGCTCTCTCTTCCATACTCCTACACACTCTCTCTTTCTTTCTCTCTCTGAGTTTTTGCGTTATTCTACTCCTTTTTCCGCCTGCTCATCTTATTTCCTCTTCTTTGCTCCTGGAACTGTTTGTTGTTGTTGCGGGCGTCCAACAGGCGTAAACAGCTGTAAATTGTTTGTTGACACAAACCTACACACACAAACGCAGGCATACACTGCAAGAAGTGCCATATAGCCTTAAATTAATAAATAAACAAAGCGAATTTTTAAAGGGTCGGGCTTGGGGGCTTGGAGTAATGAATACTCCAAAAATTTATGGCATGCAGAGCAGATTTTAATGCAAAGCGTTTCCCGGAAACCAAAGAAAGTCATCTGTAAGCAGAAACAAAGCCAAGGGAATGACCAAAAGCGTGGTTCTTAGGAAATCACTCAAGACATTCAACAGAACGTATGAACTTCTTTCTGCCATACAAAAAAATACAAGAATAATAATAAAATAAAACTGCACACAGTATAATTGAAATCAACAAGTGCGTGGAGCCCCGATAGCAGCGGGATGATGACAAATCTGGCTGACCCACTCGATAGGGCATGTTCTATTCGCTTTTGTTCTTCGCTTTTGGGACTGCCAGCTTTATTATCGCCGCACAACATACATAAAAAATAACAAAAACAAAACTAAATCACAATCGCTGCAAACATGTGTAACGCTCCCATTTGTATTTATTCCGCTGATAAAAAAAACTCACTACCACCGCCGACGGGTTAAATCAACCGTTTGTTGGAACTCGTCGCAAAAACAAAAATTATATATCAGAAAGGGAAATCAATTCTATATTATAGTCTAAAATCCAATCTTTTCACTTGAAGAAACATGACAGAAAATTACTGCGAAAGCTTAAGCATTTAAATCTCCATTGTTTTTTCAATTATACAATTAATTAAATATTTAGTCTTGAATAAAAAGACGCATAAAACCCTAATTTGTTTGTAATTTATACAAGATATTAAATATTAAAATTCTATTCCATTTTGAAACTATTCAACGTTATATTTTATTCGGACATCCGGAGGAAACTAACCTTTTTTCGAAGACAGCCGCCAAAAAACAGCAGATTTGTATGCAAATGATTTCGTTTTGTTTTCTATTATTATTATTGTTTATTCTCACAACAACAACAACAATAGTGGGAAAAAATTCGTAGGTATATTGAATCAAATTAAATTAAATTGAATCATATTTCAACTGTTTTCAATAGATTGATTCAAAATTTCGCACTTTACACTCCACTCCGCGCTTCGAAAATTCTAAAATTCCGCTTTTCGCACACAACCAAAAAAATACAAAAAACATAAACAAAAAAACAGAACCGGCGGGGCAAACGGAAACGACAGGGCACTCAATTAAGTCGGGCTTGGGAAATCCCTAAAAATATCATAATAACAATAGTTTGTTTCAGCAAAAGTTTGTTATTTCGATTCCCGGTTCAGTTATCGCATGAATATTTTCGAGACAGTTTTTCGAAGCGACGACGACGCGACTCAAGGCGGCAAATGCCGAAACGCAGCGAAACACACGAGCAACGAGCGAGCGAGGCGGCCGTCGGCCGACAAATTTCAAAATGATTTCGGTTTGCGCTCGCTTAAATAGACTCTGCCCGCTTCGCATGGTGACGGCAAGTACAAGGCGGTCTCGTCGGAGCGCAAGCGTTCGGGCTTTAGTCCCTTAAGAGTTTTTTGTTATATACAAATTAAGTGTTCGGGGTACTAAAGATTAATCATCATCATATCTCATTTTTGAATTAAAATCTCAAACAAAAAAATATATACAAAATAAAAAAAAAAACTTAAATTAAACACACAACTAGTTCAATTCCAATTTAACAATAAAATCTTCTCATGTTATTACTAATCATCAAAAAGGAAAAAATAAATAAAATCAAGCCGTATTGAACACAAAAGTATTTAAATTTAAATATTAAATATAAAATATATTATTTTAAGCCGCACCACCTTTTCAGGGTTTTTAATACACTCAATTTTTGCTTCACTCTCACTCACTAGGCTGAACTTTTTTTTACTGGTATTAACGGACTATTTTGTGCTGAAGTGACCACCTTAAGCTAATTGCACCATGCCGCTGCGCTGCTCGCTAGCGGTGGTTAACTTTGCTAGGCTCGGCTGCAATGATTCGAACCGATAAAACGAAACTTGGTTCTTCGAAAGCGGACGAAAGCTGAGTACTTTGGGATTCGTTTTTAAATTTTGATTTTATTTATGATTTTAAATGGCAGCATATTAAAGTTAACGTTTCAAATAAAGTAACTAAGAGATTCTCCTCCCGCGACAGTACATACATCTTAATGGAACGCAGCGCATTTGGGTTTTCCTAAGGCATCGTCTTCGTGAGCGTCCAAAGTGGATAAGCTTCATCTGGAAGAGATGGCCCGCCTATTGGGAAAACCTATCTCGTTCCATAACGTAGATGCGAAGCAAACTCAGAGCTACGCTGCTGACTATCAGTAAAAAAACGATAATGGAGCGGTAAACATGGATCTCCACGAATTCCATGATGTTTAATATATAATACTTTTTCTAGGCAAAAAAAGCACAGCCTACAGAGTGTGACCGGAGTTCTGAGTAAAGCAAGTATGAAATCAGAATGAACAGGCTGGCAACAAAAGCTTTAATTGGTTATGCATCGATTTTAAATTGAATCTAAAATGTGAGTGTTTTCTTTATACTTCTATAATTTCAGTAAAACGTATTCAAAACGTCTTAAAACATGCAATTATTCATAAAATAACCTATTTAAATGCTGTTGAAAAATGCAATTAATCACAACCCAAAAAAAGATACTTAGAAAATATAAATAATACATAAAATCAAAAGGATGTATTCAGATTTACCATATCCACATCCACATCCTGCCACATCTGCTCCGAAGTGGTATCAAGTTCCGATGCATCCTCGTTCTCCTGTCTCGACCGCGGTGAGGTTGAGGAGGAGGAGGATACAGCCTCCCCAGCATTCGGCAAGGCAGATGACGTATCAATGCAATCGGAGCCGAGCCCGTTCGGTTTAACATCCGGCTGATCCTCCGTGCAGCTTGTACTGGCGGTGGAGCGCTTGATACCCACAATCAATTCGATATCAAAGGTGCAGCCCTTTAAGCTTTCTATACCTTGCAGAGCGTCACAGTTTTTCGGATCCATCCTAGGGTATGTATAATGAACTAGTTATATTTGTTGATTGATTATTTACGCTCACCCCAGTGCCTTGTAGTAGTATTCCAAGGCATCGATGGGTCGCCTCTCTGTCCGCAGCATATTGCCCATTTGGACAAAGAAATCGGCATGCGGATGGTAGGTCGTGTGCTGCTCCAATAGCTTCAGGCACTCCTTTGTCTTGCCCTCCAGCTCATAGATATCGGCCATCAGGGCCACCGCCGGCATATAGTTTGCATCGATTAGCAAGGCCCGCTGGGCAAACTTACGAGCCGTCTTCTTCACCTCCGGATTCCCGGAGGAGAACAATGTCCGTCCGAAGAGTATATAGCATCGGGCTGAGGTTTGAAAGTTGCGCAGAGTCATCGTGCACATGGCCTGCGCCTCCGTGTATCTCTTCTGGGCCAAATAGCAGTTAAAGAGTCCCTTGAAGACCTCAAACCGATACGGCAGATGGAGCTGGGCATCTCGATATGCGCCCGCCGCCTCCGTATAACGTTGCATATCCGTGTAGATACGGGCCCGCAGCAGCAAGGCCTCCGGATGACGCGGCTCCAGCTGCAGGCAACGGCTCAGCAAGCCCAATCCACGCTCGAACTTACGCTCAACGAACATGTAATGGGCGCGAAGGAATAAATGATGGGAGGTGACCAGTTGCGGATGCTCTGACATCGCCTCGGGTTCGCAGTCTAGCTGGGCGAAGAGGCGATCTCGTTCCGCCGTTTCATGGTCACTCAGCTCCATGACCACGCTCAGCATACCCATTACCTCCAGATTACGGCGATTGGCGCGCAGGGCGGCGCGCAGGGCGGCGGACAGGCACTGTTCCGCTTGGAAGAGCTGGCCGTGATAGTAGTAACACCTCCCAGTGGCCAGCAGCAAATGTTCGCTTGGCCGCAGGCCAGAGCCCACGCACAGCTGCTCAAAGGTATGGGCCGCATCCAAGTGTTGGCAGTTAAACATCTGGGCGAGAGCCTTCACGTAAATGCATAGCCAATCGATGTCGTGGGGCGATGAGGCGGCTGGAGGTGAGAATTATTATGGAGATTAGAAAGGGAACCGATGGGCATGCATGGCTACTACCGTTCATAACCAGCGAGTTGACCTCACTGCCCTCGCATCCCATCTCTAGCATTTCCCAGATCACCGGCAGCGCCATGGGACACTCGCTTAACACCTCCTTGTAGGCACACAATGCCTCGGCCTTGTTCCTTCCGTTGCTGTTTGGGCCGCCATAATGCTGCAACCGTGCCAGCATCAGGTTAATCGTTGGCGTCCTCGACTTTACGGGTACCTGGAGCAGAACACTAATGGCCAGCCTCGTGTTCCCGATCTGTCGATAGCATTCCGCCAGGCGGCGCCGCAACTCCACGTCGCCAAACTCCGAATAGACGCTCTCAATGGCCGCCAGGCCACAGAAGGTTCGCTTGCTCACCATCGTGCTGCGTTGATGGATTACCTCCTTGAGGGTGTGCTGGGCGTCACGGAAATGGCGTTCCTTGTATTGCGCACCGGCCATATAGAGCTGCACCTGGTACTCCACCTCCGGGGTGGCCAAGGTGCGATCGTTGTGCAAAAGCGTCAGCAGCACGCCGGCCTGCAATGGCGGACACGGTTCAACAAAGATCAAAGGATCAAAACTGATCTCCGGGCTCTTCTGGGGCTAAATACGTACCGCTGGCATCACGCACTCGTACAGCTTGTGATCGTACAACTTTTTAACATTAGCAAACAGAGCGTTTTCCATTTTTTCTGCAGTTTTTCTTCACTAAACTTTTTTCCGCCAAAAAACAAGAGTAACTGTAAAATAGAGCCGGAAAAAACATCGGCGATGTATCGATACATCGTGTTTAGATTTTTTTCTAGCTTTACTGGAAAGGGAACTGGTTCCGGTTCCAGCTCATCTGGCAGCGCTGGTAGCTGACGTCCGAAAAATCTGGCAGCCTGAACGCTTAGTCGGTTATGTTTGAAAAATCGCCAAACTAATATTTTCAATTAAATAAAACAGCTTAAAAGACAATAAACAAGTGAAGGGAAAATACAAAATTCAAAAAGAGCCTGCGCTTTAAAGCTCCATGTTAAAGAAGCCACATTCATATTGATTTTAATAAGTGAACAATTAATAAAATAAATTAAAAACTCTGGGATTTGCATTTGATTTTATTATTATTTTGAGATTTACAACGCTTCGGATCGCACTTACTACTTACAAATTATTGCTAAGTAATGCCACAAAATGTATCATAAGTATGTCTCCGGACTACGTCTACGTAGCAAATGTTAATGGTATAAATTGTCCGTAATTCAATACATATTTATTTATTTTAATTTATAGTATATATATTATATTATTTATTCTTTAATAAACCTTTGTTAACTGGAAGCTGTGTGTGTGTGTATGTGTGTTGAGTGGTGGTGGTGGTGGTGGTGTTTTTTCGCTTATCCATCGAACTTTAGTGGCCAAGGCAGGCAAATACTTGTTACATATCGCTTGGATTCAAATATAGACTATACACTTTTCGCCCTAATTTTCTATACATATTCTTCTGCTAACCTTTTAATCTTAGTAAACCTAAAAAACATAAACAGCTGACCCCTTGCTTGAATCACATTCATAAGGCAGTAGGATAAATGAAAAATCTTTCTCAGTGCGTTTCTCGAAAAAAATAAACATTACAAAAACAGTTTAAAAAATAGAAAGAAAGGGGGGAGTAGAATTCAACATATTTTGCATTGAGGAGAGCGCTACGTAAGCTAATCTCTTGACCCTTCTAATAACTACTACTAAAGCGCTAAACTGTGCAACATCGTCTTGGTTCTAAGACTAGGATGGACGAACAGGAGCCGGGGACTGGACGTATTCGATGTGGGGGACAAGAAGTGAACATTTTAAGCTTAATGAATAAGAATATTGGCTAATTGGTAACTGTGAAGCTTAAAAAACGAACAAAAAACAAAATAAAAAGTAACGAAAACGTATCTGCCGCCCCACATTTCTTTCCTCACCTCCACTCTATACACTCTTCTCACATATCTCTTTTTTCTTTTTGGAGCCTGACGCGGGAAATCTATGGACTGCTGCTGCAACTGGCGGTATTATAGCTGACCCACATGTTGAAGAACTTGGCCTTTACCTCCTCTATGGAATAGTCCACCTCGATGACCGGATAGCTGGACTTCTTAAGGGAAAAACAATTGAAATTAAGCCATTAATATATATATAAATAATATAATATAAGACATGAATTAACAAGATGCTTAAGAAACAGCAAATTGAATGGAGAGAGCCCTCTCTCGCTTTTGAATAAATTTTCTGGAGCATCTTACTCCATCTTGTTATTACAATGTCTTTAGCATAACCTACGTTTTGTGTGATATTCTGGCCGCGCAGTATCTGCCAGTTCTCCAGAGTGTGCGCATATTGCAAATACTTTTCGAAATCGTGCAGCGTCTCGTAGATATGACACAGGCCCAAATAATCATACTCCAGGCCTGAGTACGAGTGACCAAACAAGCGCAGGCCTATGTGAAGAGACAAAGGGAGTTATTGATTAACTAATGTTATAAACAATACAAATAATCACGCTTTTTCGCTTACTAAACACTCTTTTCTGAGTTTGCGGAGCATTTAGCAAGACGCTCGCGCGTGCGTTTTGTCCAATGGCCATAATATACTCACTTATATCAATACTGCGCAGGTAAAGCTTCTCGGCTGCATGGTATTTTTTCATCTGATAATTGTAAAGCGAAGCTAGGTGGCCTATGGACAGGCCCACCTCGTAGTCAAAGGCACCCAGCAGATCCGTTTTAATCTTGATCGCCTTCTGATGCATACGTTCAGCTTCCTCGAATCGATTCATGGTTTGATACAACCGCCCCAGATTTCCATAGTGTTTCGCCGTCTGTACATTCACCTCGCCGAATGTCTCCAGCGAGAGCAGCAGAGCAAAGTTATGCAGCTCCTCCGATTGCAATAGCAAATCCTCCTCATCAATACCATCGGCCATCTTATCCAGCGCGATCTCCTCCAGCAGCAGAGCCTTGACACGCTTCGCCGATGCCAACATGAGATGATTGCTCGGCACCAGATTCTTCATAATGTGCACAGCCTTATCCACATGATCCTGTGCACAGCTAAAATCACCGGTGCTATATTCATGGACATAATAGGCATACGACAGATCCTCATGGGCAATCGCCACATGAAAGTTCATGTTGCCAAAGATGCCGCGACGAACGGCCAGGGCCTCCTTGTAGACATTGACCGATTGGAATACAGAGTCCACGTTCAGCAGAAAGAAGCCGTAGTCGAGGAGGGTATCGCCGTATTTTTGATGCGTTGGACCAAAGTGTGCGCTGCAAAAGCGGGAGAGATTAGTGAGTGATATCGCCACACCGAAAGAGAAAGGGAGAGATAGAGAGAGTGGAAGTAGTTGACCGCTTACCGAGCCCGTCGCAGCGCCTGGCAGATGAGCAGATTGGCCCGAACAAAGTCCCGCTTAACCACACAGGCCTTGGCGGCCTGGCGCATCACATCGATGGCAATGCTGCAACGAGAGTGAGAGAGAGTTCCACAGATAAGTCCAACGATCGATGGAATGGATTCAACAGTTTTGGTTAAGAGCGAGACACCAAACTCACCGCGGCGGGGCAGACACCTTCAGCATACGCATGGCCAGACCGCTCCACTTGTGGCTAAAGTTGAACTCATTGCGGGCAAAGAACATGACCGATATCTGGCTATAGGTCATGGCAATCAGCTCTTGCGGCACCTTGTTGCTCAGCAGGTGATTTAGTGAGATGAGCTCATCATAGGTGCGTTTCGCCAGCTTAAAGTTGCAGTGCGCCGACTCGGCATAAAGGAGGCTACCGGGAGCGAGAGAGAGAGAGAGAGCGAACAAATTAATCAAAAGCTGTTTCAAATGATTTCAGTTCATAATTTACCGCTGCAGGCAGTCCAGGCGCATAACGAGCCAGTGTTTGTGGAGCGGCTTGTGCTTCAGTCTTGCATTCAGGCACGACAATACAGATATACTCTCCTGCATCCAACCTGCTTCTGACAGGAAGGAGCCAAGGCGCAGGCCCAGATCGATGACCTGCAGCTCCTCGGCGGGCAGCTCCTCTGAGGCATCATCGACAGCCGCGACGGCTGCTGCTGCTGCGGCGGAGGGAAAGATCGCATTTGGTGTGGTTTGGGTTTCCTCCTCATTGCCTACAATCCTTCCACTCGTCGCACAGGCACTGTTACTGGCAGCATCCTCGCCATCATACACGTGCATACTGAAGTCCTGTAGATATTTTTCGCTTTCCTCATTCTGTTTCTGATTTGGATTCTGGCTAAGCCACTGCTGTGGCTCCTGATCTGTTTCATCCTGATCGGTCTGGGCACTGTAGCGGGAGACAAAGGCTTCGGCCAGACGGCTGGCTAGCAGTTTATTGCTGGCCATCAATGAAGCAACAATGCGCAACAGTTTGCTGCGGGCAGGTGCATAGCGAACGAGTCGCAAGAAGACCTCCAGGCAGGACAACTCCTCCAGCAGTGTGTCCTTCAACGACTCTTGCTGTGACATCTGTGGGGGAGAACAGCGAATAAAGGGAATGAATTAATGTTAAGAATTAAGATAAAAACTCTTGAAAATTAGAAAACCAGGTTAAGGCATAGAATTTTAAGAAGAGAACACTCAAAAAGCCATCAAGTGAGAGGATAAGTCCGAAAATATAACGAAACTATCGCAAAATTTTGTATATTATCATTTTAACTATCAAAAATTATCGAATTTAACATTAAAATATCGACATTATCGAGAAGTTATCATTATATGTATCGAATTTTGCGTTAATTATCGATATATTGTCGATATATCTGCCATCCCTAGAGAAAAGCCAGAGAATTGAATGTACACACACATTTAATCAGCGAACAATGGAATATGCTTAGCCATTATCAGCAAGTTCAATGGCTCTTCTTCTCGGCAAGGTCCAGCCAGCCAAGAGCGAGAGCAGGACAATCAAAGGGCGCTGATCCGATCTGATCCAGCTCTCCCTCTGGCCTCCCAGCCCCTCCCCCTCGCCATGGGCTGGTTGGCTTGCTATTTTTAGACCTGCTCCTCATTGTCGCCGCTTTTGTTTATAATAATTTACACCGTAATAGCCTGTGCGGCTGTCCGGTTAGTATGTGACTATACAGGTATGGAGCATAGCCATATGGAAGCCAAGTTGGACAACCACCTGTGACTCTGGCCTGCCTTTTTCCCCGAACGAGGAAATCCAGCAAGAATGTCTGGAGTGGAGTATCGGGTTAGATTATTATGTAGTTTCGTTTTCAGTGGTAGTTACGTTGTTTTGCTTGAACAATTACAATTAATTGCACAGTGTACATGGAATAAGCTAAAAACTATCAAGTTTAGTTACTTAGAAATGATTGATATCCGTATGGGAGCTACATTTAAGCATAAAAGCTTTAAAAATGTTCCCGGAAATAAATTCTGTTTTAACAAAATCAACTTTAAATATGAATAAGGAACAATTTCTAGCTTATCGATGGGACATACACATTAAGGTAAGTGAAGGATTCAATTCTAGGATATTTGTAATACTTTTTGTCTCTTTTAGTATTCCTATTCACTGATTTTAATATAACTTCTTATTTAGGTACACATTTCCTGCATTTTACAGGCACTATAAAAGTGTTTAGTATTTAGAGTTAACCACAGATTCTGGCGATTTATGCAGGTGTTAATCTGTATTCACATTTAATCGGACAATTTCTCGTTGAAGGACCCATCCCACGTCTAGGGTTAATGAGCTGAGAAGCCTGAGAAGAAAGCTGAGGAGGGTGTAAACAAATTAAGCGGAAAAGTAAACACAAACAGAGACAAGTTTACTATACCCCACATAGCTCCTGATAATGAGAGAAATATGTATGAGAAAATGGTAATTGCCAGTGGCGAAATATCTATGAACATACAACCAAAGTTCGCGATAAGCGGTGGCGGCCCCTACAAGTGCTGTAATCGGTATATGTTATGATCGGTGACGGAAAAGCTGCGTTCCGTAGAAATTTGATATAAGAATCGGATTAAAAAAAAAAAATAATTATAAAAACAAATACCACTTGACTAATTTACTGGTTATGAAAAGAACTTGTAACCTTGAATTTGATCTAAAGCTTATGTTTTATATTTCTCTCTAGTTTTCCTTCTTTTTATTATTTTAATTACACTTGAAAGGCATACAAGATAATAAAAAGCTTCTTATAAGTTTAGTTTTAATAGTTTTCGAGTAGAAACAATGCTTATCGGTTTAAAATCGATTTCGGCAAACAAAAGCAACCAAAACTTGAATTCTCTCTTGCAGCTCCTTTTCTAGTTTCAAATTCCAGGACGTGATCGTGCATGTCCGTGCAGGCTTGTACATTCGCACACAAACATACATAGAAAGAACACTCACCATTTCGTAGGCGTCAATGAGCAGGTTTCGCGGCAACTCCGGAAGTCGACTGATCATGTCCAGCGCCGGCACCTTTGTGTCCATGCTGCCAATAAGGGCCTGCAGCGACAGGTCGTACAAGGCACGCGGCGTGTTGTTCTGGCCACCACTGGCGGCGGAGGCCATCAAAGCCAGAAGCTGCTGGTTGGCCATCTCCGTTGTGTGTTGTGTACTTTAGCTTTGGCCCTAGCACGGGATCGGGAGTGGGGAACGGACGCGGGCACTTGGCTCTTGCGATCTGCCGCTGCTTTTGATCGCTGGCGACTGAGGGGACAGGGGAGGGCGTGGCACTCTGCAACAAGTATTCACTTTGTTGTTTGCAAATGAAAAGAAAAACACCGAAAGTGTACAAATATTCGCACACGTGCCGCGTGAACGAAAGAAGAAAAAACAAAATTCAAGAGAAGGCAAACAAAAAAAAAACAAATACCGTTGCAGCGCTACGCAACTTTGAGGCCTGAAAAGTCGGGTTTCTGCGCCCGTGTGTGTGTGTGTCTTTGGTTTGTTTCGCACTTTACTTCACTTCACTTTCTTTCGAGGCCTTCTTCGCCTTCTCTGGTTTTCAGTTTTCGGTTTTCCTTTCCTTGCCCGCAGCCAGCGCTCAGCCGACGTCGCTGCCAACAGCTCTTTGTTGTTGTTGCCGTTACTTGCAGCTGATGCTGTTGCTGCTGCGAATGCAGCTTTACGAATGCTATATTACGCGTGCTCCAATGTTTAATACAATTGTTTGGATTTCGTTTTAATTGCAGGTTGGCGTTTTCTTGTTGTTTTTCTTTTTGCCTTGAAAAGAAGCTAGGGTTGGATAATGTATCAAAATATCGATATAACGATATTTTTCACGATGTATTCATTTTATTCCTCGACTTTTTGGCACCATGGGTTTCTCCCAAAGGGCGAGAATTCCTAATCGGTAACTAGGGTTGTTAATAATGTATCAAAATATCAAAATTCGATATTTTGCACTAAAGATGATAATTTATAACACGATTTCTTGTTTCACAAAATATCGAAATTACAAAATCGCTAAAAAAAAACATCGATGTTCGACCCTCGATGCTTCACTATCGCGATAGTATTCAAAACAATTGCACGGTATTTTGTCCAAATATAATACCAAGTAATACCGCATTAAGTACGGTATATATCGCAGCGGAAAAATACTTTTTCTCCGGAAATGTAACGGCTCTTACCACTTTTTCAGCTTTTTTAAAGGGAAAGTGATGCGGTCATTCTATGTTGACAACCGCCAATATTCGAAACACAATATTCTATATTATTTAAGTGTATTATATAAAAGTAAGAGCATATAAAACACGTACATTTTGAAAAAAAAGTTGCCAAAAATTAGAAATTGAGCTTTAAATGCAGAAAAGTTCTCCTATAAATACCAAGAAGAAAAAACCAAACCAGACTGAAATCGGTTGAGTTTTAGCCAAGTTACGATAAAAAAACCATGAAGGAGTTCGCAATTTTTGAGCCAAATATTTATCCCATTTTTTTCATCGTGAAAAATTGATAAAAAATTCACAAAAAATGGGAAATCTAGTTTTGAATGCAGAAAAGTTCTCCTATAAAAACCAAGAAGAAAAAACCAAACTAGACTTAAATCGGTTGAGTTTTAGCCAAGTTACGATCAAAAAACCATGAAGGATTTCGCAATTTTTGAGCCAAATATTTATCCCATTTTTTTCATCGTGAAAAATTGCTAAAAATTTAAAAAAAAATTGGAAATCTAGTTTTGAATGCAGAAAAGTTCTTCTATAAAAACCAAACTAGACTGAAATCGGTTGAGTTTTAGCCAAGTTACGATCAAAAAACCATGAAGGAGTTCTCGATTTTTGAGCCAAATATTTATCCCATTTTTTTCATCGTGAAAAATTGTTAAAAAATTCACAAAAAATAGGAAATCTAGTTTTAAATACTGAAATCGGTTGAGTTTTAGCCAAGTTACGATCAAAAAACCATAAAGGAGTTCGCGATTTTTGAGCCAAAAATGTATCCCATTT
>VNJV01019275.1:0-37215 GCA_008042635.1 Drosophila nikananu | reverse complement strand
CCAATCTCTCGAAGGGCCGCTCCCAGGCGTACATCTTTATCACCTGGATGCCCGAGATGATCTCGTTCATCATTCGCATCCGCTTGTCAGTCCGCAGGGCGGTCTTCAGTCGGAACTCGGAGGTCTTCTTGCCCAGATACAACTGCAGGGGAATAAAGAGCAGCATGAAGGCTACGCCGAACAAGGCTGAGATTCCAAACTGCAAGAATAAGGATTCATTTAATACATTATATTAGCATATTATACGTTTTTACGGATTTACTTGGATGTACATCAGATAAGTGGCAAATACTGTTTGCAAGGGCCCTATCCACAGGAAGTGTCCAAGGAAGACGCTACTGTCTAGGCGACTAACGTCGTTGGAAATCAGGTTGACCACATGGCCAGAAGTAGCATCGCCCAGAGCCATTGTGCTCAGTCGTAGCGACTTCCGGTAGATCATGCTGCTCAAGCTCACTCGTGCTTTAAAGCCTAATATTCATTGAATAAATATTAATATAGATTAGATTATAAGGATCCTTTGTTAGGAGTTCGATTTCACACTCACACAAATCCCAAATGCCCAATATAGTGGGATTAAAGCATGTCATCCAAAAGGCAATTGATAGAATCAGTCCGCCCGCACACCAATAAGCCTGTTCATTGGACTCCTTTCCGGGTGCGAAGTGGGAAATGAGTTTCAGCATGAGTATCGGCTGAATTATCTTCAGTCCCATTTCCGCCACAAAGAGAACTAGTCCAACGCAACCGAACTGCCATCCGAACACACGCAGTAGAGCCCTCATCAGGCTGGGCTTCCCTCCTGCATTTTTAAGTTCTCGCTCCCATGAAGCATACAACTTGTTGCCCAAAGGTTCTGGAGAAGTTGCATGTCATACATTTAATATATGCAAAAATTAAAGATTTAAACGTATTCATTAAGCGTATTTTGCATACCTGACTTGTGCTCCTTCATGGTCCGGTAAAGATCTTTTATATCCAAGGTGAACCTACGGCCCTTAATAAAAAGGGGCATGGTGTACCTATGCCGATTTATTATTGATAATTATTTAACCACATTTTTTTAGTTTTTTACTTACCAAACGGTTAAAATCGAAAGTAAACTCGCCCGCACTCTAGGATTCTCCGGTAAGTCTTCCGTCCTTATCGTCTTCATTGTATTGACTCTTAAGTAGTAAATTTAACAAGAACGAAGGCTACCTGACTAACTCCGAAATATAATTGCCACTGCAAGGATCTACTGATTATCAGTGCAGAATCAGATAATAATATTTCACAAGCTAATATCTTTGGATTTTAAAAGTCTGGGTTTTATATGTTTATGCTGACCCAATTTTGTCGAGTGTTATCTAATCACTTCAAGTTTTTCACACCAAAGTCGCACACTTACGATCCACAAGCAATAACTTTTTTTGGTTAATGTTCTAAAAATATTCTCCCTCTTTTCAAATCCGTCCGCGCGTTAAGGAGACCTAATTGATACTGGGAGCTCACAGGCTCGTACAACGGCTTATACCGGCTAGCCCGCCCGAGATAAGAGACATTTAATAGCTCTAATATAATTCAAAAGGTATCATCCTATATAAAGATAGGTACAGAGGGTCTAGTAATAAGATTTATGCTAAACATGCTGTCTGCTACATGCACTGTAATATTTGGACACCTTTTCAGAGTCCAGAACTTCTCACTGAAATTGAATCGTTTAAATAAAGTTGTTCTTAAGAATTATTGAATTTTATTTAAAGAACATTTTACTAGATCAATCTATATTATTTGTTTGGCTACATATTCGGCGTTGATCCGAGCAGTTCAAGTTGTTATATTAAAATGGACTTTCGGTGAGCTGCGGTGGAGAGCATTAAAAATCCTAAATAAAAATTGATATCTGATTAAGCAAATACTTATATTTAAGCTAATAATAATATACCTGTTTTGCGATTTTCAACAATTCATCGTAGGTGGCTTCACCCATCTGCTTCACC
The DNA here is from genome assembly GCA_008042635.1 of Drosophila nikananu. Taxonomy (NCBI): domain Eukaryota; kingdom Metazoa; phylum Arthropoda; class Insecta; order Diptera; family Drosophilidae; genus Drosophila; species Drosophila nikananu. Next base: position 35,233 of record VNJV01019275.1, on the reverse strand, counting down.
ATGCCATAGAATACCTTGGAATCTTCCTTCGTTAAGAGCTCGTACGGCGTCCCAAACTCCACAACTCTTCCAGCGTCCATGACCAGCACCTTGTCCGAGTCCATGATCGTGTGGAGTCGATGGGCTATCGTCAGCACAGTGCACTCCTTGAACTTGTTCCGAATGGTGGCCTGGATGAGCCCATCCGTGTGGGGATCTACGTTGGCCGTGGCCTCATCCATTACCAAAACTCGATTCTCGCGCAAAATGGCTCTGGCCAAGCACACCAACTGGCGTTGACCCACGCTAAAGTTGGTACCACCCTCCGTGACTTTGGTTTGCAAGCCGGTGGACATTTTGGCCACCAGATCCTTCAGCTTCACCTCCTCCAGGCTGCGCCACAGCTTGTCATCGGTGTACTCGTCGAATGGATCCAGATTGTATCGAATTGTGCCGGAAAAAAGAACCGGTTCCTGGGGAATTATCGATATCTTGCTGCGCAGATCGTGGAGACCCATATCGTTCGTATCCCGCTTATCAATGAGAATAGATCCATCGTTGTAGGATAGTCGGAAGAGGGCATTGATCAGAGAAGATTTTCCTGCTCCTGTGCGTCCAACGATTCCGACTTTTTCCCTTGGCTTTATGACAAAGTTTAGTGACTTGAGCACATAGTCCGCCTTGGGGTTTGGAATGTATCGTAAGCTAAGCTCATCGAACACTATTTTGCCTTGCTCAGGCCACGACTTAGGTGGCTTCTTATCCAGTGGCGCCTCTAATGCTCCCTCAGGCTCGATATCTTCGTACTCAACCACTCGCTCCACAGCAGTCATGACGTTGACCAGCTCGGCGGATTGAATCATTACGAACTGCACCAGGCCTGTCAACGCCATAGCCTGGAAAAGTTAATTATAATGATATTTTATTTTTATTTAACCAATGACACCTTACCTGTGTTATGGCCAAACCGACTTCACCGCCATTAGCCGGCGGAAAGGCGAAAAAGCTGAGCGTTGTGATGGCCATGTAAATAACACTAAAACAATCCATCCAATATGCAAAGGCACGGGATGTTGTGAGGAACGTATAAAATGCGGAGCTGTGCGTGTCCTGGTAGCTGTCGAACTCCGCCTCCAGGATGCGTTGGGCTCCGAAAGCTCGGATTGTGGACAGGCCGGTAAGTGAGGACGCCAAATGAGAGTAAACCGGAGACCGCGCTGTAAATAAAGTAAGATTTATAATGATATGGAGACAATCTATATAGATTTTTGGAGACTCCTAACAAGCGCTTACCAATGGCTTCAATCCGCTTAACATCGCGAGATGTTTTCAGATAAAAAGTTCGAAACTTATAGAAAATGATGCCGATCAGGAAGGTAGGAGCGAGAAGCAACGGATTGACAACGGCTATAATGGTGAGGATGCCAGCGAGGTAGAGGAAGTGTTGCACGACGTCCATTAGAACGACCGGAAGCATCTCGTCCACCTGTCCCATGTCCTTTGAAAAGCGATTCAGGATGCGTCCTGGTGGGTTCGTGTTGAAGAAGTACATGGAAGCACGCGATATCGCATTGAAAATGGAGTTGTGGAGTCCGATGGAGCACTTCCTGGCCAGGTTGAACATAAGAATTGCGGACGCTACTGTGGTCGCAATGGACAAAACAGTAATCAACGTAAACATGGCAATGTCCACTTGTTCGGTACTCAAAGACCAGCCCGTACTTTGCACCCACATAGAAGTAAGATCTGACTGAAGTGTATCATTTCCTTCTTGGGCGACAACATCCTGATTTTTGGAGACCCTGCAAAGAAACACAAGTATTAATGTCTTTTTCAGATTCACTTTTTAAGAATAATATAAAATTACCAATAAATCAGGAAGCTGTCAGCCAAAGAGATGAATCCCCGTGAAAGTACACAGACAATTATTATCACAAGGAAAGCCAAAAGTCCACCACCAGACTTAAAGTACTGCTTGTACAAATCGAGCCCAATACGACCTGAGCCTTGGTGCTCCTCGCTGATATTTTGCAAACAGGAATCAGCTATAGATTGCAAGGATCCTACGCTGTTGTACCGTGAGTCGTTGGTAAAGCTGCCTAGTCGAGAGCGATCCTCTTCTTGTTCAGCCAGTTCCATCATCTGTTCCGTTTCCTCCTTTTGCTGATGCACACCCACAACGTTGGCAAAGTCAACACCCGCCTTAAGCAGGGACTCGTAGCTACCCACGGCACGAACCTGTCCCTTGTCCATGATCACAATCTGATCTACGCTTTGCAGGAACTGCATTTGATGGGTAATCAGAACTACTATGCGGTCTCTCAGGTAGCCGCGCATGCACTGCTCGAAGAGATGTTTGGCTACATTGGTGTCCACCGCACTCAGTGGATCGTCCAGAAGGTAGATGGAGGCCTCTCGGTAAACAGCCCTCGCTAAGCTGATCCTCGCCTTTTGGCCACCGGACAAGGAAGCTCCTTGCTCTCCCACCAGCGTTTTGTCCTTAAGGGGCAGCAACTCGAAATCACGCTCCAGAGCGCACTGCCTTACCACCTTAGCGTATCGCTTGCGATCCATTGGCTGGCCAAAGAGGATGTTCTCCCGTATGGTGCCGGAGAAGAACCACGGCTCCTGGGAGGCGTAAGACATTGTTCCATTGACTCTAATCTCGCCAGATTCCGCATGCAGCTCGCCCAAAATGGCCTGGATGAGACTAGATTTACCTGAACCGGTAGATCCCAGAACAGCAAGCATCGTCCCGGGCTTGACCTTGAGGTCAACTGCGTCAAGAGTATAGTCGGGGCAGTTGATGTCCCATTTAGCTTTCAGTCCGGAGATTGAGATAGTGGACTCTGGGAGAGCTGTATTATTGACAGTATATTGTGACGGATTTAATAACTTATCCTCCTCCTCAAATTGACCCTCCCTTGGCTGGGTATTGATCATATCCAGGAGATCTCCGCTCTTATTGGACTCCATAACTTCCTCCGACTGCATAAACTTCTGCACACGACCAAGGGAAGCTCTGATCTCGGCATTCTGTGTAATGGCTTGAGGAACGAATATCAGCATAGTGACTAGCAGGACGTTGTAATAAGCAGTGATACTAAAAGCAACCTCATACGTAAGGATCTGACCTAGCAGAACGTAGCCGACTAAGCTAAAAAAGATGGAGGCGCGCGAGAGGAAGATTGAGAACGACGTAACGATACCCTTGATATAATTTCCGTGGCAAATTGCGTTGGCCTCTTTCTGGCGGGCTTGGGACACCAACCGCTCGAAGGGCCGCTCCCAGGCGTACATCTTGATCACTTGAATACCTGAGATGATCTCGTTTATTATTCGTAGGCGCTTGTCCGTCCTCAGAGCAGTCCTTAGGCGTAACTCGGTGGTCTTCTTGCCCAGATACAACTGCAGGGGAATGAAGAGAAGCATGAAGACTACGCCAAACAAGGCTGAGATTCCAATCTGCAAGAAAGAAGATTATTTTTATGTACTTTTCACATTTTATTTTAAATACCTGTAGGTACATCAGATAAGTCACTAAGACTGTTTGCAAAGGTCCAATCCACAGGAAGTGCGTGAAAAGAATGTTACTGTCGAGGCGACTGACGTCGTTGGAAATCAGGTTAACCACATGGCCAGATGTTGCGGTTCCCAGAGCCGTTGTGCTAAGTCGAAGCGACTTCCGGTAGATCATACTACACAAGCTCACCCTTGCTCTGAAGCCTGCAAACCAATTCAATTAATACGATTGATAGATTAAAGTCTTAGGAATACAAAAACTCACTCAAGTTCCACATCCCGCAATTGGTGGGATGTCTGAATATCACGTTGAACCAAGTTGATATGATCAAGCCGCCTGCATAGAGATAGGCTGTCTCGATGGATACCGAACCGTGTGTGAAGTAGGTGATTAATTTCAGGAGGAGATACGGCTGAACTGTTCGTAGTCCCACCTCCCCTATGAGGAGCGCCAGTCCGAGGAAGCCAAACTGCCATCCGAACACCCGCAGTAGAGCCCTAACCAGGCTGGGTTTCCTCCCTGAACTTTTAAGTTCCCGCTCCCATGAATCATACAATTTGTTGCCCAGAGGTTCTGGAAGAGATTGTACATATACATTGTAAAGTTAAATTATCAAAACTTATACATATCACGCAAGTGTGGTAATCGGTGATCTCACACAATCTCTCTGGCTCATGACCTTGAGGGTCATAGTTGTTGTCCGGCTTAGAGCTGGACTTTCTCTACTCGAAAAACTCGTTATTATACAAGAAATGTTTACTTTAGTTATGTAAACATGAGTTTTAAATCTAAAATTTGTGTTCCTACCAGACTTGTGCTCCTTCATGGTTCTGTAGAGATCTCTTATATTCAAGGTGATTTTACGACCCCTTAAAAAAATCGGAATGGTGTACCTAAAATAATATATATTTTTCATCAAATGAATATTGAATAAATCTGTAAGTGTAAGGATCGAATTACTACTCACCAGAAAGTTAAAACCGAAAAGAAATTCGCCTGCACTCTGGGATTTTCCGGTAAGTCCTTCTTCTCCGTCGAATCCATCTCTAAGCCTATTAATATAAATTAAATTTTATGTTTTTGAATAGACTTTAGCTTGTTCTAATTTTTTTCTGTGTATGCCTCTATGCTTTGGTGGAAGTCTGTTATCAGAACAGCTGTTTATGTAGCCCATACACTTGAGCAATGCTATCTAATCACATTCAGTTATTCGCTCAATAGCTTAACCGGCAATTAAAATCATTCAAGTCACGCACTTACGATCCACACGAACGTACCTTTTTTTTTTGCTAATGTACTAAAAATATTTCGGTTGCCCCTCTCACAAAGCTAATGCTTCAGGCCAGTCCGCGATCAGTCCGCGCTCCAAAGAGACCTTTATGCTACTGAGGGTAGTGAACTCCATACATGTGCTCATAACGCCAAAAGTAAGAGAGATAAGAGTTATTTAATGGCTCTAACAAATATATCCACAAGCATCGTTATAAAGATAGGAAAAGAGGTTTAAAAAATTGTTTTAAAAAAAAAATTTTTTTTTAATTTCATAAAAGCCTGTGTTTTTCTACACGTTTTCAGTTATCAGTAAATATCATAAATAAATATATAATATATAAATAACATAAGCCAGAGAAGCTGACTCTAAGCCTATTGTATTTATTATTGTTTATGTAACTTTATTTATTTATTTGTTAATTCGACTTGTAATAGACACATCTGAAAAATATGGAAACCGTGTAATTTAAGAGCACCAATCAGTAATTTTTGTTTAATATACGTACCCCAAAAACACAATTAAAGCATCACAAGGACTTCATAATTCTTTGCAAGTTTGTTGAGTAATCAACACAGCTCCAATTTGTTCACAATCTCTAGGGTTAGGTTCGGTAAGAGAGGGTGCATTGATAGGCCTGTAATGAAATTTTAATTAACTAGTTAATTTAATTCACTTTATTAAATTTAAATATTTAAATATTTACCTTTTGAGCGATTTTTAATAGTTCGTCATAGGTAGCTTGACCCGTCCGCTTGGCCATGCAGCAGAACACCTTGGTCTCGGACACAGTAAGCAGTTCGTACGGCGTTCCAAACTCTACAACTCGTCCAGCGTCCATGACCAGAACCTTGTCGGAGTCCATGATGGTGTGCAAGCGATGGGCTATCGTCAGCACAGTGCACTCCTTGAACTTGTTCCGAATGGTGGCCTGGATGAGCCCATCCGTCTGGGGATCCACATTGGCCGTGGCCTCATCCATTACCAGGATGCGATTCTCGCGCAGAATAGCTCGGGCCAAGCAGACCAATTGGCGCTGACCCACGCTGAAGTTTGTTCCGCCCTCTGTGATTTTGCTCTGCAGTCCATTGGGCAGATCTGCCACCACATCCTTCAACTTTACTTCCTCCAGGCTGCGCCACAGCTTGTCATCGCTGTACTCGTCGAATGGATCCAGATTGTATCGCATTGTGCCTGAGAAGAGCACAGGTTCCTGGGGAATGATCGATATCTTGCTGCGCAGATCGTGGAGACCTATATCGTTCGTATCCCGCTTATCAATGAGAATGGAACCATCGTTGTAGGACAGTCGGAAGAGGGCATTAATCAGCGAAGATTTTCCTGCTCCTGTGCGTCCAACGATTCCGACTTTTTCCCTTGGCTTTATGACAAAATTAAGCGACTTAAGAATACGTTTGGCCCTTGGATTTGGAATGTAGCGCAAACTTAAATCATCGAATACTATTTTCCCTTTCTCTGGCCACAATTTTGGCGGCTTCTTGCCCATTGGTGCCTCCAAAGCTCCCTCTGGCTTAATGTCCTCGTACTCAACAACTCGCTCCACGGCGGTCATAAGATTCTCCAACTCGGCGGATTGTCGTATTGCAAACTGCACTAGACCCGTCAATCCCAGCACCTATAAATAAAACAATATTATTAAATATTATACCCTCACAGCTTCATTGTACCCTACCTGTGTTATGACTAATCCTACGTCAGCGGCATTAGCCGGCGGAAACACAAAGAAGCTGAGTGTGGCTATCGCCATGTAAATGACACATAGAAAGTCCAACCAATAGGCAAAAGCACGGGATGTTGTGAGGAAAGTATAAAATGCGGAGCTGTGCGTGTCCTGGTAGCTGTCGAACTCCGCCTCCAGGATGCGCTGTGCTTGGAAGGCGCGAATGGTGGACAGGCCATTGAGAGAGGAAGCCAAGTGAGAGTAAACCGGAGATCGGGCTGTAAAAACAGAAGTCGTTAATTCTACTTCTACGACGACAAGGCAAGACCTACCAATTGCATCGATCCGCTTAACATCTCGGGATGTTTTCAGATAGAAGGTGCGAAGCCTATAGAATACTATGCTGATCAGGAACGTAGGAGCGAGAAGCAGCGGATTGACAACGGCTATGATGATGACTATGCCAGTAAGGCACAGGAAGGTTTGGATGACGTCCATCATCACGACAGGGAGCATCTCGTCCACCTGTCCCATGTCCTTTGAAAAGCGATTCAGGATGCGTCCTGGTGGGTTCGTGTTGAAGAAGTACATGGAAGCACGCGATATCGCATTGAAAATGGAGTTGTGTAGTCCGATGGAGCACTTCCTGGCCAGGTTGAATATCAAAAACGAGGCCGTCACTGTCGTTATAATGGACAGCACTGTGATTAGCGTAAAGAGCCAAATGTCTTCTTGTTCGTTGCTCAATGACCACCCCGAATTCTGCATCGTAGGATCCAAGTTAAGGGTATCATTTATCTCTTGGACTGCAGCATTCCGGTTCTTGGCAACCCTAAAAAGAAAGTATTTTTGTTCATCAATAATTTTAATTAAATCTTTAATTGAAAGAAAACATACCAGTAAACAAGGAAATAATCTCCCAAAGCGATTAAGCTCCGGGAAACTACAAAGAAGCTCATCATTACTAGGAAAGCAAAAATACCACCGCCAGACTTGAAGTACTTCTTGTACAAACCGAGGCCAATGCGACCTGACTCTTGGCGCTCTATACTGATCTTCTCCAAACAAGAATCCATAATAGATAGCAGAGATTCCTCACTATTGCCTAGTTGTTCATCGTGTATTGTACTGAAACTACACCGTGAGTGATCCTCCTGATCATCATTCTCCGCCATCAGTTCCTTTCCTTCTGGTTCACCCTGAATGGTGGAAAAGTCCACGCCAGCCTCAATCAGGGATTTGTAGTTACCCACAGCAAGCACCTGCCCTTTATCCATAATAGCGATCTGATCCACTCGTTGCAGGAATTGTTTTTGATGTGTAACAAGGACTACAATACGATCTCTCAAGTAGCCGCGTATGCATTTCTCAAAGAGATGTTTGGCTACATTGGTGTCCACCGCACTCAGTGGATCATCTAGAAGGTAGATTGAGGCCTCTCGGTAAACAGCCCTCGCTAAGCTGATCCTCGCCCTTTGACCACCGGACATGGAAGCTCCTCGCTCTCCCGCCATCGTTTTGTCCTTAAGGGGCAGCAACTCGAAATCACGCTCCAGGGCGCACTGCCTTACCACCTTAGCGTATCGCTTGCGATCCATTGGCTGGCCAAAGAGGATGTTCTCCCGTATGGTGCCGGAGAAGAGCCACGGCTCCTGGGAGGCATAAGACATTGTTCCACTGACTCTAATCTCGCCAGATTCCGCATGAAGCTCGCCCAGAATGGCCTGGATGAGGCTGGATTTACCGGATCCGGTGGGTCCCAGAACGGCAAGTATCGTCCCGGGCTGGATCCTCAGATCAACTCCGTCGAGAGTATAGTGGGGACAGTTAGGGTCCCATTTGGCTTTCAATCCGGTAATTGAGATACTCGACTGTGAGACGACTGGGTGATTAATGGTGTGTAGTGGTGGAGTTAACAACCTATCCTCCCCCTCATCACGAGTCTCCATTGGCTGCTCGTCGGTTTTAACAGCCTCTTTCACCTCCTCGGACAACATGAATTTCTGGACACGACCAATTGTAGCCAGAATCTCCGCCGTTTGGGAGATAGCTTGGGGAAAGAACACCATCATAGTGGTTTGTAGGACGTTGTAGTAAGCAGTGACCATAAAAGCCACTTCAGGCGAAAGAAGCTGACCCAAAAGAACGTAACCAACTAAACTGAGAAAGATGGAGGCTCGCGAGAGGAAGGTGGTAAAAGATGATAGGATACCCTTTATATAGCTTCCGTGGCAAATGGCGTTGACCTCCTTTTGGCGCGCATGAGCCACCAATCTCTCGAAGGGCCGCTCCCAGGCGTACATCTTAATCACCTGGATGCCCGAGATGATCTCGTTCATCATTCGCATCCGCTTGTCCGTCCGCTGGGCGGTCTTCAGTCGGAACTCCGAGGTCTTCTTGCCCAGATACATCTGCAGGGGAATAAAGAGCAGCATGAAGGCCACACCAAACATGGCCGAGATTCCAATCTGAAGGAATAAAGTTTCATTTAATACATTATGGTTTTACATTAATATCCACCGACCTGGAAGTACATTAGAAATGTGACTAAGACTGTTTGCAAGGGCCCAATCCACAGAAAGTGGGTGAAAAGAACGTTACTGTCTAGGCGACTAACGTCGTTGGAAATCAGGTTCACCACATGGCCAGAAGTAGCAGCGCCCAGAGCCGTCCTGCTAAGTCGCAGCGACTTCCGGTAGATCATGCTGCTCAAGCTCACCCGCGCCCTAAAGCCTGAAAACCCATATAAGGATTAGATTAGAGCCTATTTACAAACTATAACGTATTTAACTTACATAAATTCCAGATGCCACACAGACATGGATGTTTACATACCACGTTGAGGCCAACTGATAGGATCAAGCCGCCAGCGTAGAAATATGCCCTATTAGTAGACTCCGAACCGTGTGCGAAGTGAGAGATAAGCTTCAGCAGGAGGAGGGGCTGGAGTATTCGCAGCCCACCCTCTGCTAGGAAAAGCAATAGCCCCAAGAAACCGAATTGCCATCCAAACACATGGAGGAGCGCCCTCATCAGGCTTGGTTTGCCTTCTGAACTCTCAAGTTCTCGCTCCCATGCAGCATACAATGTATTGCCCAAAGGACCTGAAAAAGAAGATTTGGAATATTAATAAAACGTACCTTCGACCATTTAAGTGAGATACAAATCGTAATCCATGTAAGGAACTACTAAAAATGGTTCCCTATTTATATATATTTTAATTTTAATGTTACATACCTGACTTGTGCTCCTTCATAGTTCTGTAAAGGTCTTTTGCATCCAAAGTGTGCCTAAGGCCTCTGATGAAGACGGGCATGGTGTACCTATTGGTTATTTCAATATTAGTAAAACAGTTCTCTCAATTTTTAAAGGTTTCTTTACTCACCAGAATGTTAAGAGCGAAATAAAATTTGCCCGTATTCTAGGATTTTCCTGCAAATCTTCCATCTCGTCCGAATTCATCTTTGTTGTAGTGAGTCGGGACTATTCTATGAAATATTTTAGATCACAACTAATTGAAAAGGAATCTCTTCTTTTTCTAGCCCGCTCTGGAAACCTTTATCATTTCAAGTGTAATAAGTTCTTTTCTAAGCAGCAATTTAACAACGGCAGGTTATAAAAACAGCTGTTTTTTTTGGAAAATCTTTTTTTTAACAGTGTTATCTAATCACATATATTGTTCGACACAAACGGACACAAACGATCCACGTGCTTAACGTATACCGTGTTGACCTTTTACCAAAGTTTATAAATACTATTGGCCAGTCCGCCCTCCGTCCGCGCGTCAAAGAGACCTTTATGCTACTGAGAGCAGAGAGGTTCATACTTCAAAACGCTTCACTCCTTCAAAGGTAAGAAAGATAAGAGCCAAGATTTAATGACCCAAACATAAAAATCAAGAAGAATAGTTATAAAGATAGGTACAGGGCTTTGAACAACGAGAACAAGATTTGGCAATCTCAAACTATGTATTTATGTTATATGATAACGCAGTCGATTAAACCTCGTCTGTTCTACATATGAGTTAAACGTTTTTTTTATTTGTGGAGCATGACTCAAATTTAAAACAAACATCATGTGTGTGGACAAGATATGATATGTTGTCACCAAACTTGTTAGCTCTATCTCTAATATTTTGATAAATTAAGAATAGGATTGCAAATTAATTCATTGTAATACCCTTTGAGATTGGGACAAGTATGATAAATAATCCGTATCTTCTGAGATAACCAGCTGAGGGATCATTTTATCAGGTTCAAACGAAAATACGTTATAAAGGCGTTTTAATAGATTACTTATGTAAAAAAAAAAACAAAAAAAACAAAAAAAAAAATATATTATGATAAAACATCCATCATCCTGCCTGAAGATTCAGTGTTGAACGTCGCCGTTCCACTTTGTACGTTCCTCTGAGTATTAAGTGTGGTGAGCTCGGGAGCACTGTAATTATAGCACAGGAACAGGTTATTTAATCATTTAGATTTAGGTAATTAATATAGAAAAACAACCTTTTCTGCTATTTTCAAAAGTTCGTTATAGGTGGCTTGCCCCGTTTGCTGCGCCATGCCGTGAAAAACCTTAGATTCTGCCATAGTGAGCAGCTCATACGGCGTCCCAAACTCCACAACTCTTCCAGCGTCCATGACCAGCACTTTGTCCGAGTCCATGATCGTGTGCAAGCGATGGGCTATCGTCAGCACCGTGCACTCCTTGAACTTGTTCCGAATGGTGGCCTGGATGAGCCCATCAGTTTGGGGATCTACGTTAGCCGTGGCCTCATCCATTACTAGGATGCGATTCTCACGAAGAATGGCTCGGGCCAAGCACACCAGCTGCCGCTGACCCACGCTAAAGTTGGTACCACCCTCCGTGACTTTGGTTTGCAAGCCGGTGGACATTTTGACCACCAGATCCTTCAGCTTCACCTCCTCCAGGCTGCGCCACAGTTTCTCATCGCTGTACTCGTCGAATGGATCCAGGTTGTATCGCATTGTGCCGGAAAAGAGCACAGGTTCCTGGGGAATAATTGAGATCTTGCTTCGTAGATCGTGAAGTCCCATATTGTCGGTATTCCGTGTGTCTATTAAAATTGATCCTTCGTTGTAGTAAAGTCGGAAGAGGGCATTGATCAACGAAGATTTTCCGGCCCCGGTGCGTCCAACGATTCCTACTTTTTCCATTGGATTTATAATAAAATTTAGAGATTTGAGCACACACTTTGTCTTCGGATTGGGAATGTAGCGCAAGCTTAGCTCATCAAACTCTATTTTCCCTTGCTCAGGCCACGATTTGGGTGGCTTCTTGTCCATTGGTGCTTCCAATTCTCCCTCCGGTTCGATGTCCTCGTACTCAACAACTCGCTCCACCGCAGTCATGAGGTTCTCCAGCTCGGCGGATTGTCGCATAGCAAACTGCACAAGGCCGGTCAAGCCCAGGACCTGTGAAATAACTATTTATTTAAGTATACATCCGATATGTATCAATTTCAGCCTACCTGGGTTATGACCAAACCCACATTTGCGGCATTAGGTGGGGGAAAGGCAAAGAAGCTGAGCGTGGTGATCGTTATGTAAATCACACATAGGAAGTCCAGCCAATAGGCATATGCTCGAGATGTGGTAAGGAAAGTATAAAATGCGGAGCTGTGCGTGTCCTGGTAGCTGTCGAACTCCGCCTCCAGGATGCGCTGAGCTTGAAAGGCGCGAATGGTGGACAGGCCATTCAGGGAGGAAGCCAAGTGAGAGTAAACCGGAGATCGGGCTGTAAAAAGAGAAGTCGTTAATTCTACTCCTACTATGACAACATAAGACCTACCAATTGCATCGATCCGCTTAACATCTCGGGATGTTTTCAGATAGAAGGTGCGAAGCTTATAGAAAATTATGCTGATCAGGAACGTAGGAGCGAGAAGCAGCGGATTGACAACGGCTATGATGATGACTATGCCAGTGAGGCACAGGAAAGTTTGGATGACGTCCATCATCACGACAGGGAGCATCTCGTCCACCTGTCCCAAGTCCTTCGAGAAGCGATTGAGTATACGCCCTGGTGGGTTCGTGTTGAAGAAGTACATGGAAGCACGCGATATCGCATTGAAAATGGAGTTGTGGAGTCCGATGGAGCACTTCCTGGCCAGGTTAAATATTAAAAACGAGGCCGCAACTGTCGTTATAATGGACAGCACTGTGATTAGCGTAAAGAGCCAAATGTCTTCTTGTTCGTTGCTCAATGACCACCCCGAATTCTGCATCGTAGGATCCAAGTTAAGGGTATCATTTCTCTCTTGGACAGCACCATTCCGGTTCTTGGCAACCCTAAAAAGAAAGTATTTTTGTTCAACAATAATTTTAATTAAATCTTTAATTATAATAAAACATACCAATAAACAAGGAAATAATCTCCCAAAGCGATTAAGCTCCGGGAAACTACAAAGAAGCTCATCATTACTAGGAAAGCAAAAAGGCCGCCGCCAGACTTGAAGTACTTCTTGTACAAACCGAGGCCAATGCGACCTGACTCTTGGCGTTCAACATTAATCTTGTCCATACACGAATCCATGATAGATAGCAAGGATTTCTCACTGTTGCACCGTTCCTCATTATGAGTGTGACTGAGGCTAGCCAATCGTGATCGCTCCTCCTCCTCCTGTTCCCTTAACTCCTCCATATTTTCCTCTGGTTGACCCAGAATTGCGGAAAAATCCACGCCCATCTTAAGAAGAGAGTCATAGTTGCCGACGGCACGCACTTGTCCCTTGTCCATGATCACAATTTGATCTACGCGTTGCAGGAACTGCTTTTGATGGGTAATCAGAACAACAATTCGATCTCTCAGGTAGCCGCGGATGCATTTCTCAAAGAGATGGTTGGCTACATTGGTGTCAACCGCACTTAGGGGATCATCCAGCAGGTAGATAGAGGCCTCTCGGTAAACAGCCCTCGCTAGGCTGATCCTCATCCGTTGACCACCGGACAAGGAAGCTCCACGTTCTCCGACGAGTGTTTTGTCATTGAGGCGCAGTAACTCGAAATCCCGCTCCAAAGCGCATTGCCTCACCACCTTGTCGTAGCGCTGGCGATCCATTGGCTGGTTAAAGAGGATGTTCTCTCGTATGGTGCCGGAGAAGAGCCACGGCTCCTGGGAGGCGTAAGACATCGTTCCATTGACCTTAATTTCGCCAGACTCCGCACGCAACTCGCCTAAAATAGCCTGAATGAGGCTGGATTTGCCGGATCCGGTGTGTCCTAGAACGGCAAGTATCGTCCCGGGCTGGACCTTCAAATCAACTCCGTCCAGAGTATAGTCGGGGCAGTCGGTGTCCCATTTAGCTTTCAGTCCGCTAATTGAAATACTCGATTCTGAGGCGACTGTGTTGTTAATGGTATGGAATGGTGGAGCTAATAACCTATCCCCTTCCTCATCTCGGCCTTCCTTTTGCTGGTTACTGAAGATATCATGGAGATCATCGCTCTTAGTAGCCTTCTTCACCTCCTCGGTCAGCATGAACTTCTGGACACGACCAATTGTAGCCAGAATCTCCGCCGTCTGTGTAATGGCTTGGGGAAAGAACACCATCATAGTGGTTTGTAGGACGTTGTAATATGCAGTGACCATGAAAGCCACTTCAGGCGAAAGAAGCTGACCCAGAATTACGAAACCAACTAAACTGAGAAAGATGGATGCACGCGAGAGGAAGGTGGTGAAAGATGAAAGGATACCCTTGATGTAACTTCCGTGGCAAATGGCGTTGACCTCCTTTTGGCGAGCATGAGCCACCAATCTCTCGAAGGGCCGCTCCCAGGCGTACATCTTAATCACCTGGATGCCCGAGATGATCTCGTTCATCATTCGCATCCGCTTGTCCGTCCGCAGAGCGGTCTTCAGTCGTAGCTCTGAGGTCTTCTTTCCCAGATACATCTGCAGAGGAATAAAGAGCAGCATGAAAGCTACGCCGAGCACAGCGGAGATCCCTATCTGAAATATTATTTACTTGAATACATAAGTCTTATTTCTGAGGAAGCATTGTATTATCCAATTACCTGAAGGTACATCAGATAAGTGACCAGGACCGTTTGCAGAGGCCCTATCCACAGGAAGTGTGCATGAAAGATGTTACTGTCTAGGCGGCTAACGTCGTTGGAAATCAGGTTAACTACATGGCCAGAAGTAGCAGCGCCCAGGGCGGTCCTGCTAAGTCGCAGCGACTTCCGGTATATCATGCTGCTCATACTCACTCGTGCCTTAAAGCCTGATAATCCGCATGAATAATATAAAAATATGCACATTAATAAATGAACCCAGGAAGAATCTCTGAACTTACACAAATTCCAGATGCCACACATGCAGGGATGTTTGCATATCACGTTGAGGGCAACTGATATGATCAAAGCACCCGCATAGAAAAATGCCTTATTTGTGGACTCCGAGCCGTGTGCGAAGTGGGAGATGAGCTTCAGCAAGAGTAGCGGCTGGAGTGTTCGCAGTCCCCCCTCTGCTAGAAAGAGCACCAGCCCGAAGAAACCAAATTGCCATCCGAACACACGCAGAAGTGCCCTCATTAAGCTGGGGCTCCCCCCTGAACTTTCAAGTTCCCGCTCCCAGGAGGCATACAACTTTTTGCCCAGAGATTCTGGAAGAGTAACGAGCAAGTATTTGTTGTATATATATTTATAAGTAACTTGGTCATTCACGTGAGATAAGAATTTTAATTGGTTACGATAAAAAATGGGCTTATCTGGCTGAGAAAATTACTTACAAACAGGTTCCTGATTGTTTTGATGTATATTTTCATACCTGACTTGTGCTCCTTCATAGTTTTGTACAGGTCTTTTGAGTCCAACGGGTGTTTAAGACCCCTGATAAAGACGGGCATGGTGTACCTAATATTTATTTCTCTGTCATAAACAGTTTTACCAAAAGAACGTTTCTTTACTCACCAGAAAGTTAAAATCGAAACCCAATTCGCCCGCATCCTAGGATTTTCTGGCAAATCATCCGACTCTAGGCACTCCATTTTATCCATTTTTCTGTCTAGTCACTTTGCATTTAACAATGTTATCACATCAGCTGTCTAGTTATCCGCAATAATTTTAAACTGTATTATCTAATCACATTAATTTTAGCTCTCTCAAACGCAGTTCAAGAATAGCTCAATTGCGATATACATATGTATATGGAAGTACCGTGTATATTATAATTATGATATTCACAATACAAAAATAATTATGCAAGTATGTATAAGTATATTTTAAGCCACGATCCGTCCGTTCGGTAAAAGGGGTTTTGTGCAACTGCGATCGGCAAGGTTTAGACATCGGTTATTAACGCCTTAATCAGCCAGAAAGTAAATAAGATAAGAGTTGTTTAGTTACTAAATATCAAATTGCATTGTTATAAAGATAGGTCGCGGATCGACTCTAGTAAGATTAAGTATGTATGTACATATATGTCGGAAGGAGTGTATATCTTCCATTTTTATAACTTTACGCGGCAACACAGCGAGCTCCGTCTCCGATCGTTACCCAAACTGAACTAAGTCTCCTTTTCTTAGCACCATCGACTCAACCCTGTTCTCAATAATATAACTGCTGCTATGCCTCTCGCATAATTGTATCAGCAAAATGCTCTTCCCCGGAATTCTCTCCGACATATACAAAGCCATTAAAAGCTGCCGCTGCAAAGAAGTAAACAAAAAGTTTGATTTGTTTATAAACACTCGAATAATGTTAATTAATCAATTCGTCATTATTTACCTACTCAGATAATGACCTTTATTCTCAACAGCAACTGTAGACCAGTTTTCGTTTTATTACAAGTGCTTTGTGTTCCAAATATGCAATTTTAGGAATAACTCTAAAATACCACCTAAGCACTTATCACCGCACTAAAACCATTAAAATGTCTAAGAAGAGAATATTTCGTTTATTTTGAAAGGCACTTCTTTGCACTTTGTGAGATTTAAATACAAATAGAAAATTAAACAACGGACATCTATACAGTGTTTTAGTTACATAAACCAGTAAACATACTCACGTTCAAACATATTTACACTCACACGAAATAACACACATTTAAAGCAAACTAACATTAGTTAAGCTAGCTACATATAACTGGCTAATTCCTTGGTTTTAAGCACCTTGGCTCAATTCCAACATTTTTTGTTCCGTATTCCCTGAGTCTTAGGAGGATCGGCGCAGACTCTGACCCTGGCTGTCCTCAAAGGCCTGAAATGAAGGAACGTACATATTTTCAGTCGGTTTGATTATTTACTCAATAAAAATAAAGTCAAACCTTTTGTGCAATTTTTAAAAGTCCTTCGTAGGTAGCTTGGCCCGTCTGCTTCACCATACCGTGGAACACCTTTGAATCTGCCTTTGTTAACAGCTCATACGGCGTACCGAACTCCACAGCTCGTCCAGCGTCCATGACCAGAACCTTGTCGGAGTCCATGATGGTGTGCAAGCGATGGGCTATCGTCAGCACAGTGCACTCCTTGAACTTGTTCCGAATGGTGGCCTGGATGAGGCCATCCGTCTGGGGATCCACATTGGCCGTGGCCTCATCCATTACCAGAATACGATTCTCGCGCAGAATAGCTCGGGCCAAGCAGACCAATTGGCGCTGACCCACGCTGAAGTTTGTTCCGCCCTCTGTGATTTTGCTCTGCAGTCCATTGGGCAGATCTGCCACCACATCCTTCAACTTTACTTCCTCCAGGCTGCGCCACAGCTTGTCATCGCTGTACTCGTCGAATGGATCCAGATTGTATCGCATTGTGCCTGAGAAGAGCACAGGTTCCTGGGGAATGATCGATATCTTGCTGCGCAGATCGTGGAGACCCATATCGTTCGTATCCCGCTTATCAATGAGAATGGAACCATCGTTGTAGGATAGTCGGAAGAGGGCATTAATCAGCGAAGATTTTCCTGCGCCTGTGCGTCCAACGATTCCGACTTTTTCCCTTGGCTTTATGACAAAGTTTAGTGCCTTGAGCACATAGTCCGCCTTGGGGTTTGGAATGTATCGTAAGCTAAGCTCATCGAACACTATTTTTCCTTGCTCTGGCCACGATTTGGGTGGCTTCTTGTCCATTGGTGCTTCCAATTCTCCCTCCGGTTCGATGTCCTCGTACTCAACCACTCGCTCCACGGCAGTCATTGTGTTCTCCAGCTCGGCGGATTGACGCATTCCCCACTGTACCATGCCGGTCATACCCATTGCCTAAAAAATATTTGGAATAAGTATTATTGGTTGGAGTACAATAATGCAGTTTTCTCTGAGTGATCTTATAAAGTTCGTGCAATACACCCCAGTTTACTCTGTTTTGTAGCTTCTTTTGTATACACAACTTAAAAGCAAACATCATGTTTACCCACCTGCGTTATTGCGAGACCAACATCGCCGCCGTTTGCCGGCGGATAGACAAAGAAGCTGAGCGTGATTATGGCTATATAAATCACACAGAAGCAGTCCAGCCAATAGCCAAAGGCCCTCGAAGTACTAATAAACATGTAAAAAGCGGAGCTATGCATGTCCTGGTAATTATCGAACTCAGACTCCAATACCCGTTGAGCTCCAAAAGCGCGAATTGTGGAAAGGCCTGTCAGAGACGAAGCCAAATGCGAATACACGGGGGAGCGAGCTAGGAACAAAAATGTTAAAAACCGCTCCGAAACACGTTTTCCACTATAGAAATGGATTTACACTTACTTATTGCCTCCAGGCGTTTCACATCCCGCGAGGTTTTTAGATAAAAGGTACGCAGCTGATAGAAAATGATGCCCAGGACGAGAGTTGGAATAAGGAATAGAGGATTGACCAGGGCTATGACGATGACAATGCCAGCCAGTGACAGGAAGATCTGAATGACGTCCATCATCACGGCGGGCAGTATCTCGTCCACCTGTCCCATGTCCTTCGAGAAACGATTCAGAATGCGACCTGATGGATTCGTGTTGAAGAAGTACATGGCCGCCCGGGTGATGCCGCGGAACATGGAGTTATGCAGTTGGATTGAAGCCTTCATGGCCAGGTTGAAGAACAGAAATGAGCGCGCCACGGTCACCACGATGGTTAAAACCGTAATCAACGTAAAAATATAGGTGTCCAGCATTTCAGCATCGACGGTCAAGCCTAAATCCCTCATCCAAAGTGAAAGGTGCGACTCGAGAACCTCAGAGTCCAGTGTGTTGTTCCCAGCTTGCTTAGTGACCCTGAAAACGGAATAGTTCAAAGGAGTGAGAAGGGAATGCCGCATCCTTCCAGAAGGCAACTCCTTACCAGTAAGAGAGGAAGTAGTCACCCAACGATGCCATTGCCTGCGACAGCACACAGAATCCCATCATCACGAAGAAGGCAAAGAAACCGCCGCCAGCCTTAAAATACTTGCTATATAGGCCAGCGCCAATGCGACCTGCTTCCTGCCGTTCCTGATTGATCATCTGTCCCGCCTCGGCCTCCGCGTCCTCCAGGCATGAGTCTGCGATAGAAAGCAGGGATTGCTCGCTGTTGCGCCGTTGATCACCATGACCGTGGCTTTGACTGTAGCTACCCGACCGTGAGCGCGATTTCTCCTCCGACTGCTCATCTCTCTCCGGATCTGCCAGCATACTGGCAAAGTCGAGTCCGGACTCCCGTAGGGACTCGTAGGTTCCCACGGCACTGACCTGGCCTTTTTCCATGATCACAATCTGGTCGGCGTGTTGCAGGAACTGCAGCTGATGAGTAGCAAGAATAACGATGCGCTCGCGCAAATAGCCGCGCATGCACTGTTCGAACAGATGGCGTGCCACATGGGTGTCCACAGCACTTAGGGGATCATCCAGCAGGTAGATAGAGGTCTCCCGGTAAACAGCTCTGGCCAAACTAATTCTCGCCTTCTGGCCACCGGAAAGGGAGGCGCCACGCTCTCCAACAATGGTTTTATCCTTAAATGGTAGCAACTCAAAGTCGCGTTCCAAAGCACACTTCTTCACCACCTTGGCGTAGCGTCGACGATCCATAGGCTGGCCAAAGAGGATGTTCTGCCGCACGGTGCCGGAGAATAGCCATGGCTCCTGTGAGGCATAAGACATCGTTCCATTGACCTTGATCTCGCCAAACTCTGCGCGCAGTTCTCCGAGAATGGCCTGAATGAGACTGGATTTGCCGGAGCCAGTGCGTCCGACAATGCCCAGCATAGTGCCAGGCTGGACTCGGAGATTCACTCCATTCAAAGTGTAGTCGGGTGAATTGATGTCCCACTTGGCTCTCAGTCCGGTGATGGAGATGCCCGCCTCCGAGAGAACGGCGTTCTCATTAATGGTGGAGAGAGGCGGCCCCAACAGCTTGTCCTCGGCCTCATCGGCGTCCTCCTCTCCGTCAGCATGCACCGTTGCCTGATTGCTGCCCACCGGATCCTCCGGCAAAGCCACACTTCTGTCCGAGACATCCGTTTCATCCGATTGCATGTACTTCTGCACGCGCTTAATAGACACTAGGGTCTCCGCCATCTGGGATATGCCTTGTGGAAAGAACACGGTCATGGTGGTACGCAGGATATTGTAGTAGGCAGTGATCAAGAAGGCTACCTCCGGGGTGAGGAACGTGCCGAGCAGCACATAGCCCACAAGGCTTAGAAAAATGGAGACACGGGTGAGAAAAATGATGAAGGAGAGCAGAATGCCCCTTATGTAGGATACGTGACGGATGGCGTTGATCTCCTTCCTGCGCGCATAGGCCACCATCTGCTCGAAGGGCAACTCCCAGGCGTACATCTTTATAACCTGGATGCCCGAAATTATCTCGTTCATCATCCGCACTCTTTCGTCCGTTCGCAAAGCGGTCCTTAGTCGTAAAACCGACGTCTTCTTACCCAGATACGCCTGCAGGGGGATGAAAAGGAGCATAAAGGCCACGCCAAAGACGGCGGCGATTCCAATCTACACAATGAAAACTGTTAGTGAGCAGGAAATTTCTGGATGTACAGGATTCTAGTGTTTCTCACCTCCTGGTACATCAAATAAGTGATAAATAGTGTCTCCAGCGGGCCCACCCAGAGGTAGTGCACGAATATGGTAGCCAAATCCAGCCTCCCCACATCGTTGGACATCAGGTTAACCACATGACCGGCGGTGGTGTCTCCAAGTGCCGTCTTACTTAGACGCAGCGCCTTGCGGTAGATCATGCTGCACATGCCCACGCGCATCTTAAGACCTACAGGATACCAGAAATCATTATTCAATACATCTAATACAATCCAAATAGCGATCGTCTGACTTACCCACATGCATTGTTCCCAGCATATAGGGATGCATGATAACCACGTTCAGGGCACTGCACAGGATCACTCCCGCGGCATAGTAATAGGCAGCTTCAATAGACTCCCCGCCATAGGCGTAGTAGGAAATGAGTTTCAGCAGGAAAAGTGGTTGCAGCGTTCGCAGGCCCAACTCCAGGATAAAGAGCACCAGTCCAAGCAGGCCAAAGTACCAGCCAAAAACCCGCAGGAGAGCCCTCAGTAAATTGGGCTTTCCCTTGGTCTTCTCGAGCTCGCGTTCCCAGGCGGCGCATAGCTTATTGCCAAGAGTCTCTGAAAATATTTAAACAACAAATGAATACGAAATAATCTGAGATACGGCGCAACCCAATAAATTCGGATTACGGTTATCAAAAAATTCAGAAGTCACAGAATCTTGGGTAGCAATTGAAGACAACAACAGAAAAAAAGAAGCAAATCAATTAAGACGGTCAACGAACATACTATGTATTCGGATCGATCAGTCAAATTAATTGTTCTCGTGATAACTACAGTGGTTCTGGAAAGTATTCATATTCATTCCTTTATCTATAAATGACTTAATAAAATTTCAATGATAATTGCTGTGTAATAATATGACTTGCAAACTGATTACAAACTGATGTATCCTTAAATCAATTATAAATTTTTGTGTATTTCACCATTATGTAAAATGAATCACCATACCCGACTTGTGCTCCTTCAGGGCCCTATAAAGATCCTTGGTGTCCAGCGTGGCCTTTCGCCCCTTGACAAAAGTGGGCATCGTGTACCTACATATTAAAATAGTTATTATATAAACTTTTAATATTGCTAAATTTACAAAAACTTACCAGAAACATGCTGCCGAAATAAAATTTGATCGCTCCCGGGGATTTTCCGGCAGATCCGCCGTCTTCACAGACTGCATTTTAAGGTAAGGCCGCTAAGGAATCTGAATTTAATTGACAATAAGCTATAACAACTTGTAACTGTAATAACCAATAGGGGATAACGGTAAAAGTAATTCAGTTGAGTGCTTCTTGTTGAAAACAAAAGGCGATATGAGCACAAACACGCGGAATGTCTTAATCAAACAAACATTTCTGTTTTATTTATCTGCGAATTGAATTCTCGTTGGCTTGGCGACTGGGAGAAGTCTGTGTATAATTTATTTATTTATACGCGAAACCGAGGGGCAACGAAAAATAACAAAAGCGAAAGGGGGCACCTGGATGTGTCATTGCTGCTCATAAGTTTTGTAATTCATCATAATGAGGTTCACTTTAACGACAAGCCGCCCTGTGAGCAAGCAATATTCGAGAACAGTTAGTTCTTAAAAAACAAAACACGCGGGTGGCCATTTCGCCATTACAGTGAAGATGCGTGGGAGTAGACTACATATTTACACAGTATTAAAAAAAAAATTATCAAAACCTGTGTTAGAATATATTTATGATGGAAAGGTAAAATTCCTTTCTTTTAAGTGGATTAAGTTTACTAATAGGTTCAGTTGTAGCGACTTTTTTCAATGAAAACTCTGCCAAACTGCTGCCGGATCTAATACGTTTCGAGTAATCGGTCTTCACTGTATTTCTTGCTCCTTTTTCGCTGTCTGTTTCATTCACTCACGCGGCTGAGAATAACCAATTCGGGAAGCGGCTGGGCCGTGTCAGCCTTTTACCGTTTCCCCGTTCTGGGAGTGCATTGGTGTGGGTACACACGCACACCCACACCCACGAAGAACCGTACCACGTTGTTGCTGTACGAGAAGGGAAATTTCTCAAAATTCATGCAAATCTATTACATTTATCAGGCAAACAAACAATAATCGAGCATAGATAATATGCCGCATCGTCGATTCGTTTGCCTGTAAATTATCTAATCACATGGATTTTTTCCGGCACACACAAATAAATTGCTAGACAATCGGCGGTTGAGCACAATTAAAGTAATTGGGAAATCACTTGTACGTACATTTTGTTTCAATATTGTTTACATTTAACAAATACCAAACTGGTGAATTGTTCTCCGCGAACGTGAGAAGTGATGCGATGGAAGGCCGGCTGCAGCTGTTTGGGAACGAAAATAATGTAACAAATAATAAAACAAACTTCTCGTCCGAGTGTCTGAAAGGGCAGCCGAATACTGGCGCTGGCTGTTGTGGCGTCGGCGGCTATCGGCTCTTAATGCGAATTTCGCCCTAGGCTACGGTCAAGCTTCGCGATGTTAGAACAGCGGCGATTTATTTTTTTGTACTAGGTCCTGGTTGAAAATAAATATTTTGTATAGAATATTAATACCTGATATTTAATTAATATTCACAGATAAAAACCTAAAATTTTGCTAGTAATCTAAGAAATACAAATTTAAAGATTTGTGAGCCATTGTTCTTTTTGTATATTTTATTTACATTTGAAATATATGTTTTGGTTTAAAAAACAGCCATAAAATTCAATCAACCTTGATTATTCAATATT
This sequence comes from Drosophila nikananu, assembly GCA_008042635.1. Taxonomy (NCBI): domain Eukaryota; kingdom Metazoa; phylum Arthropoda; class Insecta; order Diptera; family Drosophilidae; genus Drosophila; species Drosophila nikananu. Next base: position 12,046 of record VNJV01019275.1, on the reverse strand, counting down.
CAAACATTCTTGTCGATTTATAGAAAATTCCTGCTAGTCATGTCGTACCGTACTAACAGTGTCCGTGTGTGCGTGGGGTATTGCACATTTTACTTTCCTGCTGAAGATGGAATCAACAAGTACAATTAAATATTTCATTGCAGATTTGCATGCAGACATACATATGTAGGTACATATAAGTGTGTAAATAGCAATTATAATTACAAAACACAAACAGAAGGAATGTGCAATTTTAAAACGTCACTAAAGTAGAAGGTTGAGATTTAATAGAAATTAAAAGTCCATACAATCAGGTTGTAGTAACTTTACTTTTATGTTAAATTGAATCTAAAAATTAATAAATAAAATAAAAATAATAAAATCAAGTCTGGTTGAATTATAAATTCAGAATTATGACTTAGGAAGTCCTCTTTAAGATAAACTTTATAAGTTTGGTTATCAGTTTTTTTTCCTCGTTAAATGATATGAACATATTAGTCCCCCCAATATTTGTTAATAAATCCCACCTTTGTGAATGATATTATATTTTCTGATTGAAAGAACCAATTGCTATTATCCCGTTTTTCTCAACACCTAAAAATCCGTAATATTCAGTGACGTAGCGCTCAAATCAAATCAAATCATAAATCTAATCTGAAGTAATTTTTATATTAAACTTTAAAATTCGTTTATTTTTTTAGAACTGAGGTTTTGAAAGTAGATATAAAATATTACTTTTTCTTCATGCCACTCGGCACAATATATTCCAGCAAAAAAAAACTGTATAATATATGATACAATTAATTTAACCACCATTGTCCTCTCCTTACGAAATTAGTAACACTGAGTTTAGATTCTATAAAATAGTTCCGATTTCCACCTTTATTTCTGTTGGGTGTATTGGTTGTACATTGATAGAAATGTAGAGCCCACAAGATTTCAAAACAAACTACCAACTAACGAACGCGGAAAGCAGGCTCGAATCGAGGACGACGACTTAGGCCACCAAGGCGGAGGCAGTGCTCGACTCGTATTTCCAGTTGGGGGGGAGGACGCTCTTAGTCTTGTAGTAGCGGGCCAGACGGTGAATCCTGGACTCGACCAGAATCAGACGGAACTTGCCGTCCTTGTCCTTGCGGTTGCGCTCCAAATGCTTGCGGATGGCCACTGCCTTCTTGATCATGTGGTACAGATCCTCGGGAATGTCGGGCTTCAGACCCACCGATTTCATGATGCGAAGGATCTTGTTTCCATTCACGAAACGCACCTGGGCGACTCCGTGCGAGTCACGCAAGATAATGCCTGTAAAACAATTCCGAGCCATTGGTCAACATAACCTCAAACAACAACACTCGTACACAATACACATACCAATCTTGGAGGGGGTCAGACCCTTCTTGCCAAGCTTCTTGATCTGGTCCTTCACATCCTCGGAGTTCAGTTTCAGCCACGATGGGACGGTACGGCGGTAGGGGAGCGCGGATTGGGAAATACCCTTGCTGCGGAAAATCGAAAATTTAGTCTGCGTTCTGGCGGCGGCGACTATCGCAAGTGAAACGTTTGCGCCATGTGCTTGCCGCTGCCAGCCAATTTTCACGGCCACTTAGTCTATGGGCGAGCCAAAATTACGACCAGGGGGACAAATTCACACCGCAGACACATTTTGCAAACGAAACGCTTCGCGCAGATGCTTGGAAATATTAAATAAACTCATTTTTACCCAGGAGCGTGCATACGACCCATCTTGATAGTCTAGTTTTTGACACCGAAAAGAAGGTGGAGACTTTTGGCACGTTGACATCTCGCGATAGTGGAGACCTGTCAGAGCAGCTATCGATAGGTGAGGAAACGATATCTCAAATGCTTCAAAAATTATCCAAAGGTGTTTGGTCACTGTTAAATAAGCAAGTCAATTACGTTGTTAGGTTTTTATTTTCGGGCTGTTATAAGCAATGTTCTTTTAAAATAAATTTACGATGTATCGATAGCTTACCGCCGTTGACAGCTAAACTCTACAAAAATTCAGGCAGGGTAAACGGTCACATTCTTATTAGCAGCGCAGCAAAATTTAGCAAAACAAAATGCATTTAAATAAATACACTGAACTCTTGGAACGCCTTGAGGGCATGGAATTGGAGGTGAGTGGGTCCTAAGCTCCTGCTAAATCGCTAAATTCCTCTGTTTTCGCAGCAAGTCGAGCTGGGAGCTGAGGTCTACCAGCAATTACTTGCGATTTATCTATACGAAAACAAACTGTAAGTATTGTCAGATTAGCCGACTATGAATACTTTAGTAATTAAAACCTATGGCTAAGCAGGGCCAATGCCAAATTGCTGTGGATGCGAGTACCCGACAAATTGAAGGATGACAAAGAACTGGGCCAGTTAAATCTGCTGAACCTGGCGCTGCAGCACAACAACTACACCGACTTCTTTAAACACATCAAGTACGAGTGGTCCGAGAAGGTGAAGGCGCCTTTAGAAGACCTACTCCGTAAGTGGACCACGAAAACTGTTTAAATAGCGACTAACACATCCCCACTTCCAGTCAAGCAACGCGAGGAACTCTTTTCACTGGTGGGCAGCGCCTATGTGTCTATTAACCAGCAGGACCTGCTGGAATTGTCGCTGCTCTCAGAGGATGAACTGAAGAAGTCGTGTGCTGCATTAAATTGGACCGAGGAACTCTACGGCGACCGTGTGATCCTGAAGCCCAAGGTTAAGGAGACGCCGCCCAGTCGTGGTAACGATGATCAGTTGCTCAAGTTGACAGAATTTGTAACCTTCCTAGAAAATTAAGCTTCATTGAAATGGAATATCCTGTCATTAAAACTAATTCTAAAAAATCTGAAACATAAGTACGGTTTGGGTCTGAGCTAGAGCTGTTTCGAAGTTCCGCACCTCTAGATATACTGCTTAGAATTGTTTTATTGTTTATATCATCATCGATGTTTTTTCACCATGAAAAACTGGCTCATTCGCTCTGTTCACCACGAATTTAACATGAGTGTGGCAGAGAAATTTAGCAATGATTGCAATTTTAGGAAAGGCTGAAAATAGTTAGAAATTATAAAAAGGAACAAAAACTTAAAATATATAAGTTTAATGTTTTCATTGCTCTTTAATTTCTAAAATTTTCTCATCTATATCCTAACCGACAATCTTAACTGATGTTTCGTCAAACATCGATGCATCGCTTTTCATCAACATCGAAAAACATCGGAAAACATCGCCGAGAAAAACCTTGATGTCGAAAACATCGATGAAATCGATGTTGGCATCGATGATTTTGCACCTCTAGTGAAAAAAATATATAATTTGCTCGTCGTCTGATTTTCATTGAAAAACTAATCCAAGAATATTTTGTTGAATACTGGAAAGTTGCAGCTGACGAACCGGAAAAGCCTGTGAAATTACTTGTTGTCTTATAAAAACACGTTGCAAGCCGCCGAAGGGTTAAACTTATCTGATTTGAGGCAGAATAGAAAAACCGATTTTCAGTGCGTGTGTGTGAGAAACAGCAGAAAAGATGGCAGCGAGTGACAAATCTGTGGATGACTCCCTATATCCCATCGCGGTGCTCATCGATGAGTTGAAGAACGAGGATGTGCAGGTTAGTTGGTGTCTATGGCCGGGCGGTTCCCGAAGTGGCGAAATAATTGATTCTAAATGGGGAAGCGTGCCCTCACCCCTTCCTTCCGTCGGCTGTGTGTATTTGTGCAAAAAAATGCGTCATTGTGTGCATGGCTATTTTCGTTTGTATGGGTGTGAGCTAGTGTGTATGCACAATGTTGCGCATTTTTTTTTCTTCGTAGCCAATAAAACAATCCATTTTGCAAAGGAAATACAAATAAAAAAATAAAACTATCCAGATTTTGCTATCGATATGCAGGATCATCGTTTCTCATGAAAAAATCCAGTGGAGTAACTGTATTTTTTGCATTTTAATAAATTTGTCGAATTCGAGGTGAACCTATAGGTTATATCTTTAAAGTGTTAATTTAAAAAGCAATATGCTACTTTCATTGCACAACTTCACATTATAACAACAACGAATATTATTTATATATTTATTATATTATTTCCCGTAATCCCCCTTAGCTGCGCTTAAACTCCATCAAGAAGCTATCCACCATTGCTTTGGCATTAGGAGAGGAGCGAACTCGGTCTGAGCTGATCCCCTTCCTCACCGAGACCATATACGATGAAGACGAGGTGTTGCTGGCTCTGGCCGATCAACTGGGCAACTTTACGAGTAAGTATATGGATAACACAAGAATTTGTTTCATTTCCTCATCGAAAAAACCTGCTTCCTCTTCTTGTCAGGTCTCGTGGGCGGCCCCGAGTTTGCCATGTATTTGATTCCACCACTCGAGAGTCTGGCCACCGTCGAGGAGACCGTGGTGCGTGACAAAGCAGTTGAATCTCTGCGTACCGTGGCCGCTGAGCACAGTGCCCAGGATCTGGAGATCCATGTGGTTCCGACGTTGCAGCGTCTCGTTTCGGGCGACTGGTTCACTTCCCGCACTTCGGCCTGCGGCCTTTTCTCGGTCTGCTATCCCCGTGTCACTCAGCCCGTGAAGGCAGAGCTGCGTGCCAACTTCCGTAAGCTGTGCCAGGATGAAACGCCCATGGTGCGACGCGCGGCCGCAAATAAGCTGGGCGAGTTCGCCAAGGTCGTGGAGACCGAGTACCTCAAGTCGGACTTGATCCCAAACTTTGTGCAGTTAGCTCAGGATGATCAGGTAAGACAAAATCTTGTAATCTGTGGGAAGAACTTTATATTTTATTCCGTTCTCTTTATTCAGGACTCTGTTCGTCTTCTGGCCGTGGAGGCCTGCGTCAGCATCGCCCAGTTGCTGCCCCAGGACGATGTGGAGCACGTAAGCGCTTTTAATTTGTCAAAATCCCATGTTTTCCTAATCGTTTTCCCTTGTCGTATTCGTAGCTGGTTTTACCCACACTGCGTCAGTGCGCCAGCGACTCGTCGTGGCGCGTGCGCTATATGGTGGCCGAGAAGTTTGTGGATTTGCAGAAGGCTGTGGGCCCTGAAATTACCAGAGTTGACTTGGTGCCAGCCTTCCAGTACTTGCTCAAGGACGCCGAGGCCGAGGTACGCGCTGCGGTGGCCACCAAGGTAAAGGATTTCTGTGCCAACCTGGATAAGGCCAACCAGGTGCAGATCATTCTCAGCTCCATTTTGCCCTATGTTCGCGATCTGGTCTCAGATCCGAACCCACATGTCAAGTCGGCTCTAGCCTCTGTTATTATGGGCCTGAGTCCTATGCTGGGAGCCTATCAAACGGTGGAACAGCTGCTGCCTTTGTTCCTCATTCAACTCAAGGACGAGTGCCCGGAAGTTCGCCTCAACATTATTTCCAACTTGGACTGCGTGAACGATGTTATTGGCATCCAGCAGCTATCGCAGTCCCTGCTGCCCGCCATCGTTGAACTCGCCGAGGATTCCAAATGGAGGGTGCGCCTGGCAATCATTGAGTACATGCCCGCTCTGGCCGGTCAGTTGGGACAGGAGTTCTTTGACCAGAAACTGCGCGGTCTCTGCATGGGATGGCTTAACGACCACGTGTATGCCATTCGTGAGGCTGCCACACTCAACATGAAGAAGCTAGTCGAGCAGTTCGGAGCACCCTGGGCTGAGCAGGCCATCATTCCCATGATCCTGGTTATGTCGCGCAACAAGAACTATTTGCACAGTGAGTGTGATGATGGTAGAGGATAATTCCATTTCGACTTTAATATGTATCCCTCATTAGGAATGACCTGCCTGTTCTGCCTGAACGTTTTGGCCGAGGTCTGCGGCACAGATATCACCACCAAGTTGCTGCTGCCCACAGTGCTCCTACTCGCCGCTGATCCCGTCGCCAATGTTCGCTTCAATGTGGCTAAAACCCTGCAGAAGATTTCCCCCTTCCTGGAGGCCAGCGTTATCGATGCCCAAGTGAAGCCCACGCTAGACAAACTGAACGCAGACACGGATGTGGACGTGAAGCATTTTGCTGCACAGGCCATTGCTGGTATAGCAGCAGGTAAGCGTCGCCCTATAACTATTTGGGGATTCTCAATGAAAATAGAAAGAATCAGGATATGATATATTTCGAATTGATGGGGATTCATTTCAAGAAGAGAAAGGGGCAATATAATTTGCTTATTAACATCGCTATCCCTGCCTTAGAAATGGAATTGAATGTGTTTAGAACGGCGGTGCCGCCGTGCATGGGTGCCAAGATTGAGGCGGCCTTGGACTCGAAGCTGATAACGGAGGCACCTCCGATGCCGCCGGCATCTGATAATGATATTCTGCAGGAGATGAACGCCAAAGCAGCAGCGGAGGCGGCTGCTGACGATCAGCCGTCGGCCAGGGCTGATACGGAATGTTAGAGGATGAGTAGCCCAACCATGAGAACTGTGTGATGTGCCTGCCTCCCGCTGTCTCCAGCTACCAAGCTAACAATTATTTTTAATCCCCCTGGCCATTATGTGTATTCATTTGTTTGTTTAAGATAAAAATATTTTCAAAACTAAAATGCAAAGCTCCCAACCAACTAATAACCAACCAATGCTAATGTTTTACTATATTTTTGTATCTTTCCCGGTATCACTCTCACCACGTGGCTGTGTCGATCTGTCTGTGTGCAATAAAACATTTGTGTACTTGTTTACAGCGTAATCAACCATTTTTTGCATCTTTTTATTCTATTTTTAAATTGTATTTAACGCCCGGCAAAACATATGTAGCAACAACACTTAAGAATGGAAAATTGTAGTGGATCCCCGGATGAAGGTGTTTGACGCCACAGAGCCACTGCTAAAGGATGGGAGTCGTCGTCGCCGAAAAGTCGAGAGCAGAGAAGAGGAACCAACTACTATGCCAACATATGCAAGCGAGAGCCACTCAACGCGACACACAGCTAAAAATTATTACTTACATACTTATATTATAAAAGAAAATTACCACATAAGCATAAAGATCATTAAAACATGTGTAGAGTTTGGAAACTTTGATAGCATCTGAATGCAACAGAAAATTATACATAAAAACAAAAATTGTAGTAAAACAATAAAAAATAATGAAAAAACCTACTTAAGTTTGAATTCTTATATTCCTAAATTTTAAAAGGGAACCACCATTAAATTTGTAAAAAACTTCGCCCGGTCTTTATCCAAAAAACTCGAAAATATAAATCTCAGATCATCAAAACGTTGTATATCGATAGTCACCTGTTGCCGGATTCGATAGTGACTTGTTTATGGTTTTGTTTTGTTTGGCTTTCCCAAGCAGCGAGCAAGTTTTGAGCGAGTGATCAGTTGGACTTTTGCGACCGTAACAATCCGACGACGTGCGCTCCGTGGGCAAATGTAAATGTTTGCCTAACACTCGCAATTGCCACCACGCACGGTCCCGTTCCCGTTCCCTTCGTTTGTAAGTGTCGTTTGGAAACCGCGGGCGATCGCACCCAAAAGCACCATGAAATGATCTGTGAGAGTCAATCAGATGCAAATTTAATTGGGCGCAGCCCAGGCAAACGAACCCAATGGAACCAATTAATTATACAAGTAAATTCCTAAGTTTTGTCTGTATACTGGCAGACTTCGGTCATTATCAGTTTTCCGCCGAGTGTCGCAATCTCCCGCGTCCGTTTTCCGTCCACTGACCGGTGCCCTCCGTTTCCCCCATGCTCAACAGGTGTCTAGTGTCCGCGTTAATTACACGCGGCCATGTCAAATATGCTGAGTTGCTATTATTGTTGAATTATTATGGTTTTTTTTTTGTTTTGCCTAAAGTGGCGCGTTTTGCTAAGCGATTTCTCTGCCTTCCGCCCAAGAGCTTTGCTGGCGCCGACCCCGCACAGCCATTATCTGACTGCTAATTTCCCCCCGATAAGCCGGAATATAATATAAATTGAAGTGCTCTTTATTTATGTCCGTAGTATATCGCTGAAATTGAGGCAGAAAGGCCGCCGCCGGGTACTTAAATTACATTTGCACACTTTGGGGTGCCCACAGAGATTCGGGGTAGAAGGTGGGAGGGTGATGAGGGTAACTGCGATTTCGTCAAACACAAAACACAAATGTATTCATGCATAGACTCTCCTGCCTAAGCCGAACTTTAGGTTGGTTCATAGTGCCAGTTATATTTAAATCAAATCCTACGAAATTTTAAAATTAAAAAATTTTAAAACGAGAACTTTAAAGACATGTCCGATTTTAAATTTATTTCAAGCTAAACAATTTATTACAAACCAAAATCCTTGGATTTTTTAAATATGTATGTACCTTGATAAGTGCCCAACACTATACATACTTTAAAATGTTTGATTAAACTAATTTCTGTAGTAGCCAAGATAGTTTTATATAAGAAATATAAAACAACATCTAACATACATATGTTAATTTGCATTGAAATTAAATCGGCAATTTGTGTTATAAAACTATCTCTGATCTTGTCATTCTCTAAAAGTTATTGCTTTAATGGTCAGATATGCCTCCCTAAAAAAGTCAAAATTATAAAAAAAAAACAAATAAATTGTCTTTTTGATTATGTAAACACTAAGCATTGTCCAAGCTAGGTAAGCTTGACTGTAGTTCCACGAGCTGTAATTTCAAGTCTGCATATTTAAGCATTTGTAGTTTGTCCATTCGGGGTTAAGGTAATCCGTGCGCAAAGACAGTGGAGTCCATGTCATGTTTAATCGACATTGAACGTTTGCTTTTAATAATAAAAGCTTTTTATAGTTTAATCGTGTCCATTAAACATAGTTTGGCAAGACCAAACTAAGTTCAATGACACGTTTTATAAGGCTTTAAGTCTGAACTTACTTTAGAAGAAATAATTATTATCCCAGTCTTAAAATCATAATAATAGCTTCTACAATATACATGTTGTAATTTAAATATTTTGTTGCATTTTTCTATAATGTATTTAGTTATTTTCTGTGATGCAATTTCCTGACTGCATGGAATGTGCAATTCGGAAACTACTAACTGATTGTGATAGGTGATATTAATAGCTCCGCGAACAAAGTAGACTAAGTGGCGGCATTTTATTTATGGTTTCCATTTGATTTAATGCGTATTGCCTCGGATTGATCACTCATAGATTACCCCTCAAGTGCTTATTGTGATTATTGTTCGATTAAACTCTTTCAAACCCACTGATGTGGTTTTACAAATTTCACAACAGTGGCCAAAATTAGTTTACCCACTGTGCACATGAATGATGCATGGTAAAAGTTTGGACCTACATCAGGCCGGACTTTGCCGCCGTTGGTGCCACCACCGACTCCTGTGATTCACAATGGTCGCGTCGTCGCAAGGCTATTTCGGCCCGGCCGCTTATGTGTGCTATCTTATCCGGGATAGATTGAAATTTAATTAGACTTATCAATTTGAATGGATTTTAGGCCAGGCCACGCCAGCACACTGATCCGCAACTAATCGAGTGTCCGCCTGCCCCAGTCTTTGTCAACCACCGCATGGGAGCAGAGGATATCCGGAAACCAGCTGCCGGCCACCACGTAATCAATCATTTTATGGACTAATAGCAGTTCGGCACCAACCAAGCAACCCCAACAGCAATATGCACAAAGCCATTAAAAACAAATCCAGTAAGTGAATAAGCAAATGTGGAAAATTCCATTAAAACCAATTTGGATTCTCATGCAATTTCTCAGGGTTGCTCTTCGGTCTCAAGAACTCCAAAGCGGATCTGACAACTGCAAAGTTTATCCTATACTATGGGTGAGATAATTCAAGATATATATTTTATTATTTGTTTAACTAACAGGAGAGGTTTTCCTAATAAACTTGCCTTACATTTATTTAAAACAGAACTACCTTTAGAATAATTTAGCATGTTTTTAATATAAATTTCAGTTGTTTCCAAAAGAAAAGCACTTTAAACATGAAAATACAAACATTTATAATAAATGTATACGTTTTAAAAAGGAAACTCACATTTTACGTGAACTGTCCAGTCAGTATCTATTTTAATCCTATTTTTATCGCCTTACCCTCATAGGCCCTGTGTAGCTGATAGCGATATCTACGATTTAACGGACTTTCAGAGCCTATTGGAGGATGAGCACTTGGACTTGGACAAGAACACGGTGCTTTACCTTCATGGCTACCTGGAAGACCCGGATGTTGAGAGCATTCATGTTATCGCCGAGGCCTATTTGGAGCGCAAGGATACCAACCTGATTGTCCTGGATTGGGGAGAACTGGCCGATGGCAACTATATGTTCGATGCCTTTCCCAATATCAAGCAACTGGGTCCGGAATTGGCCAAAGTTCTGATCCAAATGTTTGATCACGGTCTGGATATTGAGAAATTCCATATTGTTGGACACTCAATGGGCGGTCAGCTGGCCGGAGTCCTTGGACGTGAGATAATCAAGCGCACAAATGGTGTAAAAAAATTAAAGAGGTGAGGAAACCTTAAATATAATATACAATCAGCGAATAATAATTTTTTTTGTTTAGAATTTCCGCTTTAGATCCCGCTTTTCCGCTTTACTACCCTGGCACACATCTGTCCAAAAAGGATGCAGAGTTCGTAGATGTTATACACACGGATGCATGGCTGTATGGCGCGCCGACAAGCACAGGAACGGCAGATTTCTGGCCCAATGGAGGCAGCAGTCTGCAACCCGGCTGTCCTAAGCGCAACTATAAAATGCTCTCTGACAACGATCTGTCCAGCCATCGGCGCAGCTGGTGGTTCTGGGCTGAGAGTGTTTCCGATCGCTATCCCATTCGATTCGATGCAGTAGCGGCAAAGAACTGGTCAGACTTTAAGCAAAAGAAAACTACTGATACGTGTCGACCGGTGGTGATGGGTCACCACTGCCCCACGTCGTAAGTTGCCTAAATTAAATTGCAAAAGTGTAATTAATTATGACTTCTTGTTTCCAGAATACATGGCGACTTTTACTTACAAACCAACGGACAAACACCTTTTGCTCGAGGTAAAGAGGGTACAGCGTTCGTGGATCCCAAGGATCTGCTGGGTAACACTCACAGCATCACCTGTGACTGCCAAACGCAGTCGTAAGTCGTATATTTTTTATGTACACAATAACAGATCAAATTGTGTACATGACCAATGAATCAAATTGTGTACATTTAAAATGTATTTATACAATTAACTGTAGCCTTAAATACGCTTCACATCACATTTCGCTTTACGAAAAATATATACTTAAAATTTGTTTGTTGTTAAACCAACTAAATGTCTTTACTTTTTAATATCATAGAGAATCCCGTTAATTAATCCAAGTTTTTAGAAGGAAAAACTCCTTCAGTGGTTTTTTGATCGTAACTTTGCTTAAACTCATCGGATTTCAGTGTGGTTTGGTTTTTTCTTCTTAGTTTTTAATGGAGAACTTTTCTGCATTCAAAACTCAATTTCTAATTTTTGGCCAATTTTTTACAATTTTTATGATGAAAAAAAATGGGAAAATTCTTCGCTCAAAAAATCGCGAACTCCTTCAGTGGTTTTTTGATCGTAACTTTGCTTAAACTCATAGGATTTCAGTGTGGTTTGGTTTTTTCTTCTTAGTTTTTAATGGAGAACTTTTCTGCATTCAAAACTCAATTTCTAATTTTTGGCCAATTTTTTACAATTTTTATGATGAAAAAAAATGGAAAAATTCTTCGCTCAAAAATAGCGAACTCCTTCAGTGGTTTTTTGATCGTAACTTTGCTTAAACTCATCGGATTTCAGTGTGGTTTGGTTTTTTCTTCTTAGTTTTTAATGGAGAACTTTTCTGCATTCAAAACTCAATTTCTAATTTTTGGCCAATTTTTTACAATTTTTATGATGAAAAAAAATGGGAAAATTCTTCGCTCAAAAAATCGCGAACTCCTTCAGTGGTTTTTTGATCGTAACTTTGCTTAAACTCATCGGATTTCAGTGTGGTTTGGTTTTTTCTTCTTAGTTTTTAATGGAGAACTTTTCTGCATTTAAAACTCAATTTCTAATTTTTGGCCAATTTTTTACAATTTTTATGATGAAAAAAAATGGAAAAATTCTTCGCTCAAAAATA